>BQNB010088424.1:0-13056 GCA_026074375.1 Tanacetum coccineum | reverse complement strand
TTCAGATAGGTCATCATTTGGTTTCTTAGCTGAGTTCTTGTTGGTGGTCTGCTTCTGATTGTAGCAGCTCTTTGTTGAGCAGCAATAGTATCATAAAGAAATTTGGCTCTCTCTTCAACTGTAAACGTTTCTCTCTCTTCTTCTTGAAGCCTTGCAGCTAGAAGTTTATCAACTTCAATTCTATCTTGAATATCATCAAAATCTTGTATAAGAGCAGCCTTTTTAGCCTTTTCCTCGGCTAACCTTTTCATTTCCTCTTCTGCTTCTTAATCCTTTTGCACCTTTCTGGCTATTTTTTCATCCTTAGCAAGCTGATCAAACTTTCTTTCAGCTTCATCAATTCCCTCTGACTCAGCATCTGACTCAGCTTCTTCCTCAAGTACTTTCTTGCCTTTGTCTTTAGGATCAATTTTAGGAAGAGGCTTCAATGTAAGTACTGATCTTGTTGATGTAGCCCTTGGTCTATCTAAATCTTCAGCATCTTTGATCTCAACACCTTTTTGTTTAGCCTTATTTTGGCTCATAGATACCAAAAACTCAGCAATGGTCTCATCATCTCTGAAAATAGTTATAGGAGCAGTACTTTCATCTAAAGTTCCATCTTTTAGCTTAGCAATACATTCATCAAGCTTATCGGTACTAACTTCTACTTCTTTTGGCTTATCGGTACTAACTTCAGGCTTGTCAGTACCTTCATCTGGCTTGACGGTACTAACTTCTACTTCTGTACTAACTCCCTTTTTTGCACTTTCCTTCTCTTCAAGCACCACAGGCTTGTCAGTACCTTCATCTTGAGCATCTTCAGTCTCCATGTAGTCCGTAATATCATCAAGATCATCAAAAGCTGGATCTTTATGCACTGTAGATTCAGCTTTGGCAGGTTTCCTCCCCTGTTTGGATACAGACTCCTTTTGTATCCACTTTGTCTTCATTGATTTCTTTCCTGCCAATCTTTGCTTTATGGATACACTCTTCATCCAAGCTTTGTGATGTGTGATAACAGGTTTAGCTTTTTTCTTATGCTTCTTGATCTGTGCCTTCAAGTGTTTAATTTCTTTGGCTTGATATGTGACATGTGTACACAAAGAGAAACAAAGATCATACATACTTTGGAGTATCAGGCCATCCTCATTCCCTGATCAGGATCTATCACTGGATGACTGACCTCCATGATTCCCACCAGAACCCTCTAGAATGGAATCAGGAATAGGAATAGTAGGTGAAGGTCTGGGAGATGGGTCAGGTTGTGTCTCTTGTTAGTCTGCACTTGGGTGAAGATGAGAGGGTGTGGGTTGAGGTTTAGATTGTCTGTCTGAAGCTTCACCCTCAGCCTCAGTTGGTTGAACCAACATAGATTCAAACAAAGGTGTGACATTCCCTAAAAAATGTTTTCCCTTTTTAACCATAAAAGAGAAAACTTTACTAGTCAAAGCATTAATAGGGAAGTGGTCTAAGGGCAAGGCACATTCTTTAGCTGTTTATCCAAAAAGACTGAAATAAATCTTGGATACATAACAAACTTTTTCTTTGCATCCAAGTGTCTCATCATACCATCAAAAATTAATTTAGAAAAATTATATTTCTAATTAGTGGCTAAGCAAATTACTGTTGTAGCAATATTAGTGGGAATTTGATCCCAATAAGTACTTTTAGAACTAATACAGTGATTCATAGTATGAAAAAGAAATCTCTACTGGGGTGAAAATAGGGCTTCGTTAAAAGTTAAAACAGTTAGGTCCCCCTCATACCCCATTAGCTGAATAGCATCAAATATAGCCTGATTAGGCAAAGAATCTATCCCATCAGCATCATCAAAAAGAAGATCACTTCTTATTGATGCCTCTGAGGTAGTCACAGGCTTGCCAGCTACTTTGGCAGTAATATACCTAACATTGTTGATTATTTTGGATTTAGCAGACATCCAAAACTGTTCAACAAATGTAGTAGAGACTACAAGACTTACAGTGAGAGCATAGTGAATAGAGCTTCATGTAAGAAAGTCTATAATCTCATGAAAATTTGAATTCCCATCAGTCTTTTCCAAGTAAGCGACCATGTTATGTTTAGCATAAGATTGAAGATCAGCCATGTGTGTAGAATTGATGATCGTCGGTGAGTAAAAGATTAGGGTTTGTTAGAAGAGAGCAATTAAGAGAGATTACGTGAGTAAATTGTTTAATTGAGATGGGTTTATATAGGTTGGACAAGGTTCAAAAGTGTTGTTATATGTCTCAAATTACATTTGCATCACAAACTTTAGCTAGGGCGTGTTTGTCTTTCCATTTTGATATCACTTAACTCATAGTAATCAGTTTTTATTGTTTCATACATATTATTGTCACAACAAGAGCAAATTATAGAAGATATTGCCTGCTAGAAAAAAGTCTGCTTCCTTTTCTAAAACTATATTTTTTGACGCGTTTTCCTTTTGGATTCATTGAATGTACTGTTTGAGTTTTGAGAATATGTTGAATATCATGCTCATAATTCATGACTATTGACTAACAATGTAGATCAAATGAAAAAAATACTAGACAAGTTTATATAGGTTGCACTATCGGTATATTTTTTTTTATTTGAGAATATGTAGATCAAGTTTATATACATTGTTAGATCAAATGAAAAAATATTTGAGAATATGTTTATATAGGTTGCACTATCAGTACTAACTTTTGTCAACCAAAGAATGAACAAGTTTGGCAACAAGAGTTCTTCAGTACCATCGATATCTCTTTCTAATAACTCTCTAAAACCCAAATAACTTCATAAGATTCATCACTATGATCAAAATCCCTCTGCTTAAAATATTTCATACAAACTGTATAATAAATCATCTTGCCTCCCCTTAATTATAGCTACAGATTCAATAATCCAATGCTAACCACCAAAAAGTTAAATCTTGTGACATCAAATCCTTTGGCGAGAAGGTCCACAGCATTATGATCAGTGTGAATCTTGATAACTTCTATCAGTCTTTTCTCATAACAATCTCTGATAAAATGAAATCAAATCTCAATATGTTTGGTCCTTGAATGAGCAACAGGATTCTTGATAACACTTATAGTGCTCTCATTATCAATATGGATTTTGGTGTTCATGAAATTGAAACCATAATCCATCATCTGATTCTGTATCCATAATACTTGCCCACAACAGTTTGTAGCTGCAACATATTCTGCCTCAGTAGTAGAATTTGCCACAATAGTCTGCTTCTTGCATTGCCAAGATATCAATCTTCTACCAAGAAATTGACATCCACCTGTTGTTGATTTTTTGTCAAGGCTGGCTCCTCCATAATCACTATCTGAGTAAGCTTCAAGTTCAAACAGTGAATCCCTAGGATACCATAAACCTAGTTTGGGTTGATGTTTGAGGTACCTAAAAATCCTTTTTACTTCATTTAAGTGTGAAGCTTTTGGTGTGACTTGAAACCTAGCACAGGCACAAACAACAAACATGATGTCTTGCCTTGATGCAGTTAAATACATTAGAGAGCCAATCATAGACCTGTAGACATGTACATCTACATCTACACCATCTCCATCCTTGACTAGTGGTTTATTAGACTCAATAGGAGTAGTAGCTATTCTGATGGACCAAAAATCAAACTTCTTTAAGATGTCAGCTACATACTTATCCTGACTAATAAAGATTCCATCATCTTGTTGCTTCATTTGAAGTCCTAAAAAGAAAGTAAGTTCACCCATGGAGCTCATTTAGAATCTTTTATGCATACAGTGTTCAAACTCTGTACACATAAACTTCTTTGTAGAACCAAAAATAATGTCATCCACATACACTTGGACTAACATAATGTCACTCTTTTTCTTCTTGATAAACAATGTTTTGTCTATGGTACATCTCCTGAAACCATTTTTCCATCAGAAAAGAAAAAAGTGTCTCATACCAAGCTCTAAGGGCTTGATGAAGACCATAAAGAGTTTTAATCACCTTGTAGACTTTGTGTGGATGAGCAGGATTAACAAAGCCTGAAGGTTGATAGACATACACCTCTTCTTCAATAGTGCCATAGAGAAATGCACTTTTAACATCCATTTGGTAGACAGTAAATCCCATGTATGATGCAAAGGCTAAAAATAACCTGATTGCCTCTATCCTGGCAACAGGTGCAAAAACCTCATCATAATCTATTCCTTCCTCCTGTCTAAACCCTTGTGCTATAATCCTGGCTTTGTTTTTCACAATAATACTTTTCTCATCCCTTTTATTCTTAAAGACCCACTTTATGCCAATTGCCTTTTTCCTAGATGGCAAATCAACAAGTATCCAAACCTTCTGTAATTTAAACTATAGCAATTCCTTTTGCATTGCTTCAACCTAGCTTTCATCTTGTAAGGCTTGTGATATGTTCTAGGGTTCTTCTTGGGAGAGAAAGCATGCTAACAAACAGTTCTGATGACCTTTGTGATTAGTTTTATTCTATTTGGAGATGTAGCTCACCAATGCTTGTTGTGCTGAAGAAGCCTTTTGAATCTTACCTCTTGTTTGAACTGCTGACTTAGGATCTCCTAGAATTTGATCTTTTAGATGATTTTTATGAATTCTGAGTGTATGAATAGGACTGACATTAATGGTGTCATCCATATTGTTGAAATCAGCCTCTGCACCCACATTCTCATCATCATAGGCTCCATTGAATATGCCATCACTTGAAAATGCATCAGAATCATCTTCCAAATCAGGCATATTTGGATCAATAGGTAAATCAGCATTAGGGAGAGTAGATGCATCAATAGGTATTTTTCCTCCAAGATAGACAAATGATGATTCATCAGCATTTGCACCTGTGGAAGTACTAGCAGCACTAACATATGGCGTGGTAGCGGTACTAACAGATGGCCTAACAGTACTAAGTTTGTTAGTACTGGTAGCCTGAGTTGTCCTCTTTTGAGATGCAACATTCCTCTTTTCTTCTTCAAAAGCTTGTCTTGTGGCATCATCCAGAGCTTTAGCAACCACTTTTTGAGCAATCATCTTCTCAAGATCATCATGCAAGACTTGTTCATCTTCTGTCATCTGATGTTGTCCTTCCTTATCAGCAAAATTGTATACCCTAAAAGCCTTGCTTTGTAGAGAATACCCTACTAAAAATAATTCATCTGATTTCCCATCAATCTTGCCCAGGTGGTCAATGGTATTCAAGATGGTCACATGGCACCCAAAAGGTCTTATATAGCTTATGATTGGTATTTTACCAGTTATATGTTCATAAGGTGTCTTATTTTGAGGCTTGGTCACTAATACCCTATTAAGGACATAACAAGCAGTACTAACTGCTTCAGCCTAAAAAGTGTTAAGTAAAAATGAATCTGCTAGCATACGTTCTAGGAGCCCCAATAAGGGTCTGTTCTTTCTTCCAGCAAACTCCTTTACAGTTATGGCGTTCCCTGGCATTATAGTATTCCCTCTTGATCCCTTTTGACCCACATAATTCAATAAAATCCCTGTTCTTTTTAACTTTTTGATTTAATTGGTTTTGAATTTGTCTTATAAAGTCCTTAAGGATTCCACTAGTTTCCATCCTATAGTTTCTTAAGGAAGTAACACCCAAATAAACCTGCTAAAACATCATCATGAATAACCACAATAAGTCTTATGGTTTAAGCTCCTTACATAATGTATGTTGGGGGGGGGGGTGGGGGTAGGTCTAAATAAATCCATATGCAGAAGCTGTAAGGACTGACTAATAGAGCTCACTGATTTGGCCTTACAGGAGGCCTTGTGCTGCTTTCCTTTCTGACAAGCAACACAAGTGTGGTCATTTTGAAAAATCTTTGAAGGTAAACCTCTTACAAGGTTTCCCTTCACAAGTTTGTTTAAGTTTTTAAAGTTAACATGACCCAACCTCCTATGCCATTTGTTAGATTCATCAATTGTGGCCTTTGCAATCAAACAGGCTAAACCTCCAGAAGGAACAATGTTCTCTAAATTGAAACTGTACATATTGTTTTGTCTAGGGATTCTAAGTAATACTTGATTTTCATCAGGTAACTTAAATTCAGGAGACAACACAAGACATTCAGTGTCTGTGAAGAGAACCTTGTTCTTCTTGTCACACATCTGTGACACAGAAAAGAGATTGAAATGCTGTAGTTCTTTCACAAAGCACACATCCTCAAAATCTAACTTTCCTATTTTTATTTTACCTTTACCAGTTATGTAACCTTTACTTCCTCCAAAAGCAATAGGGCCACCATTAAAGTCTTGATATTCAGCAAGGTAGGCCTTGTTTCCAGTCATGTGCCTGGAACATCCACTATCAACAATCCCTTTGTTCTGTAAAGCTCTTTGTGGATAATCCTGCACATTAAATAAGAGAGATTAGTTTCTCTTAGGGACCCAAGCCTTTTTTTGGCTAGGTCGGCCTAAGTAAGATCTTTGAAAGGAACACAATTTCTAGAACTTGATCCACCATTGTATTTGGAGACTTTGTTCCAGTAATGTCTTTTGTGTCTCCAATTACAACCTGCTGAGGGCTTAACAACAGTTTCCCTTTTTCCCCCAATAGCACTAACTGCATTTTATCGTTTCCCAGACATATTAACTTTTGATAGAAAAAGTTGGTTATAAGTCTGTTGTTCTATTAAATGGCCTTTTCTAAAAGGTAAAGAGTTTTATTAAAACCAGCTTGGTCTAGCATTATTCACAATAGCTTAACAGTATAAATTTTCTAGCACAGCATAGTGTACTGCCTGTTCTGTTAAAATACCCTAGCAGTATTAACTATGTTAGTACCGCTAGTTCTAGCAGTATTAACTGTGTTAGTACCGCTAGTTCTAGTAGTATTAACTTGAATCTTGCCAGTTCTAGTTAGTACTGCTTTTGGAACAAATTGGTTTTGATGATTCACTCTTTGCACATTGTTCCATACTGGCCTAATCTCCCTTTGACCAGACCCCTTACTCATCCTATTGTTTAATTTAGCTTGTTTAACCATCCTTTTCTCATGGATATCACAATCTCTAATAAGATGGCTAAAACTTCCATATACAAAACATGCCTTTTTGGTAAAACCATATCCCAAACCCAGTTTTTCAGCCATTAAACCACTACAATCCTTTTTGTCAGGTTTAGGACTCTGACTAAATGTGTTTTGTTCTTTAACAGTTTGCCTAGGAGTTTTTACATGCTTAACAGTATTAATAAATCACAAAACTAGGTGTTTCCTGTTCTTTTGTGGGTAGAGACACATGTTCATCTTCACTATCTGATTCATACTCCTCAATAATAGGAGCATCAGACCAAACTTTAGGTTGACTTACTACTTTAGGTTCATTGACAACTGGTTCAGGCATAGATTCATGTGTTTCTTCACTACAATTGGATTTACAAGTATTAAAATCACTGCTCCTAGCATCAGATTCACTAGGTTTAGATTATTTTGGACCATATGTAAATTATGAGTCATCTATTTCTTTATCAGGTCCAGAAGGGATGTAGATCCCTTTCATTAGAGGGGGAACTACATGCATCCCCTCTGCATATCTATCATTCACAGGACTATCTTCTATATCACTTGTCCTACTGACAACACACCTTGAAAACTATCATTTTTAATAACTAAAACACCTTTATTCATTGACACACCATACCCTATAAGTCCAGCCCTATTCCTAGCACTCATCTAAATATTTAGCAAAAATTAAGATTTTTAGAATATTTGTGGCCATTTTTCTAACTTTAGCTTTAAATTTCTCTAAGCTTTTTCATTTTTCAGCTTCGCCAAGAGTTTCATCTATGTATGTAAGGACATCAGTTTTATCATCTATCAATTTTATAAACCTTAATCTTTTCCTCATACAAAGTTGACTTTTTATGAGCAACTAATTGTCTTCAACTTTCTTTAAGAGCTTGAGTATAGGCTGTATTTCTATACTGGCATCTCAAAGATGTGTTCCCACTGTTTCTACATACAATTTTTAAGTTAGTCATAAGAACTCCTTTACATTCTTTTGAACAAGAAGTTACCTCTGTGTCTGAGCCTGAACTGCTGCAAGCCATCAAAGCATAGTTCTCTTGTTCATCTTCTAAGTGACTGGTCCAATCAATACCTTCTCCATCAAGAGCACCAAAGCTTTAGAGTCCTCCGGTTACCAGATCTCCTCCTATTTCTTATCCTTATTCCCATGTTCCAAGCATCTCTCCGCCTACTTCTGATTGCCCTTGGATTCTCACTCTCTAGCAAAATGCCCTGTCTTATGACAATTATAGCACTCGACTTTGGTTTTGTCAAAACCAACCGGTTCCTTGGCATCAAACTGTAGCTTTCTACCTGTCTTTTTGTAGAACTTTTTCATTTCTCATGAAATCATGGCCAACACTGCAATTTCACAGTCCATTTCTTACTAACACACTCATCAAGCGAGTTCTAGATCTCCATGATCAATTAGGGGCAAGTTTGATTGTATTTGCAAGTAAGGAGTATGAGAAGGATGTTCATTATTGTGAAGTTATGACCAGAAAGAATTAGACACACACCATAAGTGGTACGAACACATTAGGGACTGCTAGTGTTCTCTGAAACGAAATGCCACATTCTGCGTGCTAGAGGATGATGCAGTAGAGCCTTTAACATCAGACTCAAAGACTCTAAGATTATTATACATATCATCAAACTGAGATTGTCCCAACTTGCTTGGTCCTCATAATTAAAGCAAACTCGACAGACTATGCACGAATGTAGAGACCTAAGGAATTTCTGATTTGCATCTCTCAGTGGAGACGCCTGCACAATGAAATCCTCTATAGACTAGAAGACTCTAAATATGTCATTACCTTTATGTAGCCCTTCTGAGTTTGATACAGAGAAACCTTCAAACTGTTGCTTTAGCATATACTTCTGCACTCTTTGATTCATCAGTCTACCAATCTAGATTTTGGGATAGCTTCCCACATTTCTTAGCATCATATTTTATGAAATTTAGCAAGATGATCTTTTGGTAAAGCCATAAGCAAATTGGTCCTTACTTTTCGTTCTCTTTCTCTGGTTAAAATTTCTTCTGCAGTATTGGGAGGCAGAACCTTTATTAAACCATTTGTATCAGTTAAGAAACTCACATGACCATTTTCCTCCTTGTGGTATAACCGTTCCCAGCAAGCATAAGTCTGTATGGCCAAATAATGTTTCATTTTCATGGCCCAAGTACCAAATGCTTTCCTTCTTCGAAGAATAGAATTTGATGGTTGAAACAGTGTGAGGGGTTTGTTGTGTTGGTGTTTGTGATGGTGGTGGTGGTGTGGTGTGTGAATATCACCTTTTGATACCGAGCCATTTGAATAGAGAAGGAAAAACAAACAAACCTACCCGCCCCTCCTCTTCCCCCACCCTCACCCTTCATTCTCTTGTCACCTCTCGTCCGCTTCCCTCCCTCGCCCCCCCCCTCCATCTCCCACTATGTACACCCGCGTCGCCCACCACCACTTTGTAAGATAAGAGTTTATAACTGGTTTTATTGATCATCTTACTCAGAGTTTCTCTACAAGCTTTGATACCACTTGTAGATCCTATTGAATATAGAATCTTTCCTAACATGTAAGGGTTGTAGTCCAACAATGGATAGATCCACACAAACTACAGGAGAAACAATGACTATAAACACTATAAGTTATGCGAAACTCAACTTATAATGCTAAGAAGAACAATGAATATTGATAACTAAACTTTTGTATTAATCTGCTAAAACGATTACAGATTACTAACTATGAGATATGAGATTGTATATGAGATGTCTCTTCTCTAATGCCGTAGGGTTCCTTTTATAGACCAAAGTTTGTCCTCAAAAAAAAAAATTTAAGATGGAGAGTTTGATTTTGAGGCCCAATTGGTTTTATAATAAAAATGTGACTTAGCCCAAAATAAGAGATAGCCAAATTTTTTTTAAGAAAAAAGAAAGTTGATCAGTTCGCCGGTTCTGTTGTTTTACCTTAGCCGGTGCTGTCGACAAACAGAACCGGTGGAACCGGCTGGCACTGTTTCTTTTTTTTTCTGTCTGGAAATGGTTCCTGTCTAGATTAATAATCCTGTCTGAAAATATCATGTTTCTTTTTCATCCTGAATGAGAATCTCAAAAACCTAAATGGCTGATTTACCTTTGTTTTTAAAATCACAGATAGAACAATGATCTCGTATTGAAAACCAAATGAATCAAAAATCAAGTATAAATGATACATAATCAAACTTCAATTACTAAAAATTTCCAAAAACTTAAGACAAGTCCATCTAAATAGGGAATTTAAAGGAGAAAAAAACCCGTAACTTTTATGCGGTTTTATACATATACAAATGAGGTAATGAAGTCGATATAAAAAAAACATGTTGGAGGGATCAAAAGAGTAGAGACGACAATTCAATGGTTAACATGAGGAGTAAGGCGGCAAATTAGAGTGGTATGTTAGTTGTCATGGGAAGTAAGTGTGGTAGACCCGAAGATGTTAAAAACAAGTGGGTTATGTTAGGAGAAGAAAGAATAAAAGAAAGATGTGTGGGTAAATTTGTGATACATGATCATGGATGGAAACAACCTTCTTTTTAGCACCCTTTACTTTCGTATTAAGCAAAAAAGAAACAATATTTTTCCTGGTTGCATTAAGAAATTTTTCCATCTAAGATATTAAGCAAAAAAGAAACACCCCCTAATAGATCTAATGGAAATAGCTTTTAATTTTCGAAAGGATCGTTTTGAAAAGATTTTAAAATACATTTTATTTTAAAAGCTTTAATAACCTGCTCTTGATATCAATTGTAGAAAACTAGAAGGGGGGTTGAATAGTTTTACCAATTAAATTTCTCCCTTTTTTTAATTTCCTTATTTTAAATCTAAGACCGAGAATTAATTTATATGAGTATTAAAAATGTGATAAGTAATGATGAGTAAATAGTAAAGGATATGTGACAAAGTATTTATAGTGGTTTGGTTATAAGGTCACCTACCTTGCCCTACTCCACTCTCTAAGTCACCTACTCGAGAGTTCGAATATACTAGTCACCAAAACTCCTTCAAGTGGCGGAGAAGCCTCACAACATTGCTTACCCGTTTATTCGGTGTTGAGCTAAACACCGGGTTCTACAAAGAAGAACCATGCCCTACATATACTTACACCTTTTAATGATACTAACTTAGGTATCATGTTCCAACAATATGGAACACAATATATCAATGTGTTTTTGCCCTCTACTAGGTACCAAACATTTACACCATTCACAAGTTACACCAAACTTTCTAAACAACACTTAGTGATATGGCTTGGATCTATTTGATTGCAATGAATGAGAAGTAATGTCTTGAGATCAGTAGCTTGATCCATGAATGATGAGAGATCCTTGCTCTAAGTAAACCAAAAAGCTTGATCTTCAAAGTGCACATGTCGGTAGAACTTCTTCTATTAAGAGATCTACAAAAACACTAAAACGAAAGAACCATGTTCAAAGATCAGTGGTTAGCTGAATATTAAAGTGAGAAACTTATGTAAAAATCCATGTCTAAACCAAGTGAAATGAGTTGGTATTTATAGGCATGAAAGTTAATGTAGCCCGATTCTGCCGGTTCTGTTGATGAATGGAACCGGCAGCCAAAATCAATGGAACCGGCTTACAATAACCGAATCCGAATTTTATTTTGCAAAATCTTAGAAAATCATGGGTAATCTTGCTAGATTATGTTTAGATTTGGTAAGAGAAAAAATCTATTTATAGTTTTAAAATATTTGAAGATTTTAATAAAATTTATTTAATAAAGTGGCTAAATATGGAAAATGTACATTTTTATTCTAAAAATGTGTTTGTGTGAAAAGGATTATTATGAGAGAAAAGTATGTTAGAGGAGTAAGAAAACTATTGGTTTATGACTTGTGAGTTTTGTTGTTTACTTTTGATAGGTTTATGTTTTTTCATTAACAAAACAAAAAAAGATCGTAAAATATAAATAAATGTTTTTACGGTTTATTTGTATTAACAGAGTGTTTTAGCTAGTACATTACGTGTAATGATCTTTACATTATCATTTTATATTGACACCATGTGAAACAAACAAAAATAACCTTAAACAAACACCTGAATTAAGACACTAGACAGAAAACAAAGACTGAAATGATATTGCTGCATTTAGTTGTAACACCAAAGATACAGAAATTCAAAGTACACAAAGCAGTAAAATACATTGTCCGTAGCCCAAATGGACTAATCCTAGTAGTGCAGATTAAGTAAAATGCTAACGAATCCTGATTACCATCCTTTTCCTTGGAGGCTGTTCAGTTAACTCCTTGAGACAGGTGACATGCTCCTCTCCCATTGCGGACTTCACATCCACATGCAGGATTTTCTTTCTTTTATAGAAATCAACCCTAGTCTGCACACACACAAATACACAGAATCAATCACACATATAAATGGCAGTAATTCTTCTAATCCATGAAAACCCAATTCTCTAGTAATCAAATCTGAATAATAAGTATGAAATTAAAATCGATTTATGGTGCAGTGCATAATTTACCTGAGACAAGGACTGATCATCATAAGGCAGTATGAGATCAGGGCCAACCTTCTTGGCACCATTTACAGTCCTCAAAACTAGCTGTGAGAATAAATTTACATTATCATAATCAATTTTAATATTCTACTCAAGTGACAGTAAGAAGGAAAAAACATACACGTCCATCTCCATAGATATCCTCAATCCTGTAAAACATATCGTGTATAAAAGGAACCTGCAAAAAAGAAACTACTTGATTAACAAGAAAAAAACCAGAAGAAACCTTATAGCCGATGAAAACAATGATTACATACCTCACATCTTTCGTTCCCTGTAGCACTATATTTATGCACATGCCCATAGAAGATATCCTGAGCAACAAAATCAAATCGAGTACACTTCCGAACAGGATCTACTTTGTAGTCAACTTTTACAACCTAAATACACAAGAACACCATGCACAAGTCAGTTTACAAGTAGCTTCATTACTCTAAAGTTTCATGAATGTTACTTTCAAATAGTATATATTAATGATATAAACGACACCAGTAAGCAACGCAAAACTAGA
>BQNB010088423.1:0-27665 GCA_026074375.1 Tanacetum coccineum | reverse complement strand
CTTGACTTTCCTCTCACACAACAAAAACACTGCTGAAGTCTCTCTATGAACAAACACAGAAGCACAAGTCCTCAAGACCTCCTTGTATAAATATAGGAATTATAGCTCATTTGTAAGGGTCAAATTTTTGTGTTAAGAGTCAAAAACATGTAAACCAAAGTTTGTACCATTTCAATATATTATCTTTTTAATTACATTGTCATTTAAATTTCAGTCATTTAAATACTTGCATTTTACTTATTGTCATTTTTAAGCTTTCCTTTAAATACTTGCTTTTTACTTTTACTTGTCTTTAAAAAACTGTTCATTAAGCTTTTTTATAAGTTTTTAAGTGATTAAAAACCTATAAAAAGCATGTTTAAGTTTTCTGTTAAAAAAATCAAAAATTCACAAAAATCAAGAAACTGTCAAAAATCAAAAGGAGCAAGGTGAATTAAGGATGGCCTTGGTTTAGAGCTTATGGTAAGCACTTAGGACTAGTTTTTAAGCTTTTGGAAAGCTTATTTCTTGCCAAAAAGCTAAGGACCCTTTGTAAGTTTCCTTTTTATATTTTAGCTTATTACTGTAGCAGTGCTTATTTGTTGCTTATTTTTGTCTTTTATTGCTTATTTATGTTCTTTATGCTTGTTTATGTTTGTTAATTGCTTATTATGTGCTTTGTTTAACTTTTTATGCAAAACTGCCTTTACTTGCCTTTTTTTGCTTAATCCTTATTAGCTTATTTGAGTGCATGTTTTGATTTGAATTTTGCTTATTTATGCTTTACATTGCATGTTCTTAATCTGTTTTGAAGTCTCTGTGCTTAAATCTTGTTAAAACAGCTTTAAATATTGACTTTTAAAAGCTAAAGTGGTGTTTAGCATAACAACCAAAAAGGGTCAAAACTAGTTTCTAAAAGCTTTGGGTTACTTGGTCTCTTTTGGCCACCTTTATTAAGCAATTTTTAAGAGAATTTTTCCAAGATTTTAAGTCTTAAAGTTGTTTTAAGTTTTTTTTATGTTGTCTTTAAATCTGTTGGACCAAAACAGGTTTGAAGTGCTTATTGGGTAAAAGCTTTTAAAACCAGCTTTTGAGCTTTGATTTTGTGTCATTTTTATGTCCTAATGCAGTATTAAAGTTTTCATTTAGTGTATCCTTGTTGTGTCAAAATCTGTCCACTCTTTTTAAGTCCATTTTTAGTTTCAAAAGCCACTTTTTAAATCTAATTATCAAATAGTTAAACTTGTATTTGGGTCTTTAAATTTTGTGCACAAGCTCATTAGGAGCTTGTCTTCACCTGTTTTAACTTTGTTTTCCATTTTAAGCTTATTTCATGGCTTATTTATAAGCCTGCATTTTGTCCCTTTAAGATTGAAAAAGTCAAATCAGTGTATGATGATTGAGACTAGCAGTTTCCCAAGCTCTTTTTCTTGCCTTATTTGAATTTCAAAGTTTATTCCCTTTGCTTTTCTAGAAAGCCCATAAGCTGAGCTTTTCATTGGTATAGCCCATTAAGCCCCTAGTTTCCTTTTGGTGCTTAAAAATAAGCCCCAAGATAGACCCTTTAGGCTGATTGCTTCCAGTTTGTGCTTATACTTATTCCTTAATTTTTGCTTATTAGTTTGTTTTTATTTGCTTTTCTTTGTTGCATTGGCTTATTAGGCTTAGGTATCCAGCTGTCTTAGCTTATCTTTGACCTCCCCTAGCTTATTTGCCCCTTAAATGTCCAACAGATTAGCATTTTTAGGACCTAGTGTAATATAGTGAAATCTGTCATTTTTATTGCTTATTTTTTATTTTCATAAAAAGTAATCTGTTTTAAAGCTGCTTATTTTTGCAAGTTTTATAAGATTAAAAAAAAGGAAAAAAATTATTTTTTCAAAAAGGAGAGGCCAAGGTTCGAACCCTGGACCTCCCCCTTTCATACCAAACGCCTCACAAGCACACTCCCTTAACCATCATGCTACAATAGCTCATCCATTCACATATTGCTTTATTAAATCTTTATAGTTTCTTTTTCGTTTTTAGCTAATAAGCTCGTTTGGCTTATTTCAGGCTTATTTATAAGCCAAATTTTCTTCCTTTTATTTTTCATTGAACCAACTTTCTTTTAGCTACTTTTCGTAATTTTTTTAGATTTTTCCCAATTAGTTTACTATTTTTAATCATTTATTTTCTTTAAAACTGTTTTCTAATTATTAAAAATTAAATAAAAAAAAAATATATATATAATTCTTTTAAAAAAAAATTATTTTATCATTTTTCATCTAGGAAAATTATTTTTGCTTTCGTAGGGTCATTTTTGCAAAATTTGAGTTTTTAAAGAACGGGTTTCGAACCCCGTTCTCGGTTTCTTCGTTTTTCAACTTTAGAAGTTTTCGTTTTAGGATTTTCTTTAACTTTTCTTTTAATTAAGTCATTTAGGATTATAAAAACTAAAAAAATCATTTTAGGTTTTAATTTTGATAATTTAGTTTTTTTTAAGTTGCGTTTTTACGTTTTCGTCCTCGTTTTTAAGTTTAATCCCTTTTTAGCTTTTGTTTTTAGGTTTTCTTTACTCGTTTTTAAATTTTAATTGTAGAATTAGTTTCCAAATCCAAAAATCTTCTTAATCCTATTCAAACGTGTAACACCCCCATTTTTACATATAGCAGCGGAAGTTAATCTAGAGTATTACTTCAAGGTACAATAGTCATAATCATAGAAAACGGATAAAAAGAGTCGTTTTTGAAAAAAAGTTATCATTCATTATTTCTTCAGAGTTTTTACAAACGAGAGGTTCCCAAAATCTATACAATAAAGTTTGAATGATAACAGTTTTCCATCTTCATGTCCTCGCCACTCCGTGCCATTAGTTACCTGAGATAAAACATGCTAAAAAGTCAACACAAAGGTTGAGTGAAATCCATAGGTTTAAGTAATATAATTTGAATGCAAATGCGATATTTGGGTTACGTTGATATACACCCAGTATTGAAAAACATATTTATTATTGCCATTAGCTCATGAATCCGAAGCCTTAGGGTATGGTGATACGTTATAGCCCCTGCGGGTACCTTTGCCAAAATACCCGCGTGATTTCTAATGATGTGCAATTGGTTACACGTAACTGGGTACACCAACGGGGGTGTCAGAAAATAGATATTCACATCATTCGCGCTTAATTACGGGAGAGTAATTAACGGTATGATTATGGGGACTTAAAGGCAAAGCAGTTACTTAGGCAATAGTAAATTGAAATAGCATACATAAATAATTGCATTCATGTTTATAGCATGTATCCCCCTCGCGGGTTTATAAAAAGATTGAAATGCGAGGCTATGAACTCACCTGAACAGTTATAGGGAAATTGATAGCAAATGTATATGAAATGAAAGTAATGGCTTCGTCACGGGCAACCTGGGGTAATATATGTCAAGTCTTAGTTTGATTGAATATGTAAGATTTTACATTGATGTCGGTTTTGATATTAAAATTATCATAACACCGTTCGGGCCATCATAATTCAGAAGTCATTCAGTAAACGTTTGAGGAGCTAGGGCACTTTAAATCGTAAACCCAACAACTCAGTCAGAACGTAATACCAAGATGAAACTCCTTAATATGAAGCTCCCTAGTATTGTGGTATGATATGAATCCGGGACATGATTTTTGAAAGCACATCGATGATGAATGATATAATAGTTATAACATAAGCAGTTTTAAGCATTTTATTCAATATCTGGAAATGTTAAGCACGTCAAGCGTTAATTAAAGTTATGTCTTGTAATGTTTTGAACGTGTTTTTATACTTTTTCAAAATGTTACATTTTAGACCCTTGAGTTTAAAAAGTGGCAGAATATACCCTTGGAGTTTGCACTTTTACGACTTTGGTCCCTCAAGTTTAAAAGATATCCCAAGTAAACCTTGTACTTTAAAAAGTGACATAATAGACCCTTGTAGTTATAACTTTGATAAAATGACACTTTTAGTCCTTTTAGTTATAAGTTTATGAAAGTTACGATATATACCCCTTGCATGGATAATTTTTACAAAACATGTCCAAATTGCCATGCAAGCTTATTTTAACATTTCAATAGACATTTATAAGTTATAATAAACTAAAATATGAAGATTTAACATAACGCAAGTTTAAATTAACGATTCGTTAAGCTAGGAAGTAAAACGGGTCATATTAGGGTTTTAAAATGAAAATGCGCGGGTTTTAAGCTCAAATTCTTTCATGACTTATCAAAGCACTTATTTTAATGTTAGTTAAGCTTATTGGGATAGATTATAACAATAGTTTACAAGCTTAGCTTATAGATTAAGCAAAAACATGAAATTAGGGTTTCGGGTGTACGGTTTTGGATCAAAAAGGTATAACACATAGGTTTTTGAGTTCAAAGCTTTATATTATGATTTTAGCATGATCATATGAACATTATAAAGGTATGAATACAGAATATAAGCTTAGAGAACCTGGTCTTGAGCTTATAGCTTAGAAACGGGTCAGAATCGGGACTTTTAGCTTCGTACGCCTAGAATAACGACTCCCGGGCTTCGTTTCTTGGTTTCTTTTGCTTCCTTTCTGTACTTGAGCCTTCTTAAGACCTCTTAGGATCTATTAGAGCAAAGGATTGCTTCTATGTAAGGGTTATAGAGGAGGAAGTGGGGGATGAAGAAAAATGAATGGTTTAGGTTGCTATTTATAGGTAAAATGACCCTTAAGATTCAAGGAACTTGTATGATCTGCTTAGGACACATAATAGACCTAGAGGATGACAAGGAGGGGCTATTAGGTGTGTTGGTTAAGTAGAAACTAGCTTTGGTGAGGTGTGTACCCCATTTCTTGCCGCGGCTAAACAAGAAGAAAAAGGAAGACCATGTGTCATTTTTAAACTATATAAAGTAAAGATATTTGTGTGAGGTGCTTTTAAGCTTCTTAGGAATGAAGTAGCTTAGTCATGGAGGTGCTTGATTGCAAAAAGATTGGTGAAAATGGGTCAAAATGAAAGAAAGGTGTATACGGGTACATTTAGGGCTTATTAGGGTTCGGGTTAAGTTTTCTAGCTTGTAATTCGTATACATTTGATTAGGAATGATAGGTTACTGATCCTAGGACTTATATTAAGGATTATAATCAAAATTTGATAGGTAGTTTGGGTTAAAATGGGTAGAAAATGAGTAAACGGGTCAAAGTTACATTTAGGGCATAATTAGGGTTTTCTGGATTTATTTCTTGTATAATTGAAGTAGAATGGTGAAATGATGATGGAATATGATTGATAATATTGTAATTTATATTATTACAACTTATTTGGGTGTTGGTTTGGGTTTTCAATGAATAAAAATCAAGAAATGAGTCATGGTTTAGAAACTAGCTCGGTTTTAGGGTTTAGGATTTTGAATTAGGGTTTTGAGTGTAAAAAGATGTATGAAAGCTTATGAATAGAATAATTAGGGTTTACACATTGTATATTGAGTGTAGTAGCTTGTAAACAAGTGATGGTGAAGAAATTAGAATGAAAACGGAGGTAAAACGGCTATTTTGGAGATCATGCTTAATGACTTGTACATTGAGCTTTTAGAGACTTGTACTTTGACTTGAAGAGATTTTATATTTCAAATGAGATGTTATATTAATGCATTAGTAAGATTGTCATTCACTTTAGATATTAATCCTTCATGGAAATTATGTTTTAAAGGCATTACGAATAACGGTTTAAAGCCCGTTTTGAATATAACGTTACGAATGGTAACATTATAGGAAATAATGTAACTTGTAAAAATCGATATTTATATATGTGACTTTGATCTAATGATAAGATTGGCTGTGACATATATGAATAAAGATTGCCATAAGTATGGGGGGGGATTATGCCTAGCCCGTTAACTTAGTATGCAAGAAAAGTTGTACATCGCGATATTGGCAAAGTAAGTAATGTAATAAAGCGAAAAATTTCCCTGAAAAAGGTGAGTTCATATATAATTGATAGATTTTACATCATCTAACTTAATAGATGGATATTTACATTTATGAAAATTACGGGTTGTTATATTAACCCTTTTAAACTCTAAACTAAACCTTCAAACCTTCTTGTAATAACTTAGATATGTTGTAGGAACACTTGTATATGTTGTAAATAAGATTGTGTGAATTATTTTGGGATTTTAGTGGTTGACCTGGGGTTTTGGGCATAAAAAAAGAGAGAAAATGGTGAAGTTTTGCATTGTAAATAAGAATGTCTACGTTAACTGCCATAGTAGGCCTTATTATAGCATGATTACCTATCTAATGTTAAATTAAAACTCAACAACTATGGTTAGGTTTGAATGTCCCTTATTATGTAAAAGAAATTATGGGTTTTTGTGTAAAATGTATGGAAGTGTGTAAGAAAGGCAATGGTGTGTAAGAGAGTATTGCTGAATTGTAATTATAACAGTCTGTTAATTTCGAAAAATAAATACTTCCTTGTGTTTTATCACTCTATATCCGGTATACCATGTTAATATAAGTGATGATATTTGTAAATTTTAGTATTGGGTTACAAGTGGTGAGTAGTTGGGTTGAGTATAGATGGGTATTGGTGCTTCCGGGTATGCCTAAATGTATTTAATTATGAAACGTAACCACTTTACGTAACCAATAAAAATAAAATATGCAAAGTTAATAATTATACTCTAAATAATTATCTAACACTTGCTTGATGTAAATATTTAATTATTTGATGCTCGTTTACATTGAATGATAATTTTAGCTTACGCGATTTAACTTAACGATTACGATTTAAAAGCAAACGCGTACAATACTAAAAATAAATAGTGAATATATTGACGTCGTAAATGACCCTAAAACACGGGGTGTTATATCAGCCATAGTTTGTATTGCTGTCAGAGCTTGAGTTGGTGTCATCCCCAGAATTAGTCCCTGCGAATCAAGCAAGTGGCGGTTCATAGTGTTTAATCCTTTATAAAAAGTGTTTTCCTTTTGATGATTGTTTATGTTATGGGTTGGGCACTTGTATAGAAAATCATTATATCGTTCCCAAGCTTGGTATAACGATTCATCACTTTCCTGCTTGAAGTTGTAGATGTCTTTAAGTCGTTTAGTAGTCTTGGATGGTGGACAGTACCTTTAGATAAAGGCTTTTTTAAGGAGGTCCCAAGTGTTGACAACTCCTGGAGTGAGTCTATCCACCCATCTTTAGTGATCAGTAAGAGTGAATGGGAACACACATAGTAGTACAAAACGTCCTGTGAGTCTTTGGAATTTTAACACAAACTTACAATGTTGAGGACTCGATCAACATGATCATGGGAATCCTCATCTTATTTTCTGAAAGGTGTCTTCCCCTTAATTCCGGCATGAATTGATTTTTTATCTCAAATGTTAACAATGCCTTCCGATTTCCTGGTTTAACCACGTCCGGATGCCTGGTTTCCCTCGTACAATGCTAAGTATTGTTCCCATGGCGAGAGTAATGAAGCTATCCTGCCTTAGTTCTTTACAAGAATTTAGAAATTAGAGAGGAGAAATGCAATAATTACAAGAAATCAAATTAATACGAATTTTAGGTTCCCCCCTGAAACGACGCCAAAAACTTGATGCGTATTTTATTTTAAAGTATATTTTATTTAAGTTTTAAATTTATAAAACTCAATTCACCTAAAATCGCACTAACGGGCAGAGAACCCGAGCGTGAGTAGTGTAGAGATAGTAAATCTGAGGTCGTCCCAAGAGCTAAGTGTCAATTAGTTTTAATTTAAGTTGTTACATTTGAAAAGTTTTTTAAGTTGATTTTATGAAATAACAAGAAAGTAAAAATGCAAAAAGTAAAAGAGATAGAAGTTATCAGGGAAAGAAGCGTGCTAGCCTAGCCATTTCATTACTACCGTATAACTATGTTTTCCTGTGCAATCTTACACCATGGTTTCATTAGTGGTTTCTAAACTCGACAAACCTGAATAAATATCTTTAATCTGCCCTATAATTCTTGCGATCCCGAATCCCCTGAAAATCACGAAGGTAGGACAACCAGGTCATAGTGATTAATCCCAACTATCCCAAGAACTAGTCTAACAACCTATATAGATTATTAACCCTCTCTGAAAGAGTTCTTGTGCTTTTTAAGTATATTAGGTGATAGAGGCGGTAACCGCGTTAGTTCCTACACTAGGGTTGAAATGATCAACCTTCCCTAGTACCCTGCTAATCCCATGTTCAAGTGGTAATCTAATAACAGGATTAACTTGATCTAAACCACCCACAATACTACCAAAACCCAGGGTTACATGATAATCAAAAGGATATCCAACGAAACCATAATCTAACAGGAAACAAACATTATAACGATAGCAAATTCATGACTAGGCCAACACTTAAAGTGCTTAGCCGCTCATAGCAACAACACATCAAGAATTAATAAAGGTAATCTTGGATTGAAAACTCATAATTCTTACAAATGCGGTTTATGAATGATTAAATACAAAAGTAAGATAAGTGTGATCTCCCTTCGAGTTCTGGTGAAATTCTTTGAGGTATAGAAGCCTTGGTCGCTTCTTAGGGCTATGGTGGAATGGTTGATATCGAATTGTCTGAATGAGGCCTCTATTTATAGATTTCAAATATGTTACGACGTAACCTTTTAGAGGTTTACGCCGTAAACTGCTGACGCGTACTTTTCATCTTACAAGCTTAAAAGATGTTACGGCGTAATCAAGTGTCCATGTTACGCCGTAATGCTGACTTGGATGACTCGGCCTTCCATAATAATAATGTTACGGTGTAAACCTTGTGTGTGGTTACGCCGTAATGTTGCTGGATGACGTGTCTTGCCTTGAATAGGTTACGGCGTAACACTATCGTAGGGGTTACGCCGTAAAGTCTCGTAAGAATCCGTGTTTTCTTCATTATTTGGTCCATTTCCCGTGTTTCTTGTCTCATACTTGTATTTTACCGAAAAACAACAAAATAACCGTAAAAGTATCGAATTCAAGTATTTATAAGACAACTGCAAGTATTTTCGTGGGGAATTGACACTAAAAGGTATCAAATATTTGATGTTTTTAGTCTGACCAACCATACTCGATATAAGTCGTCCAATATAAAATCTGTAATTTTACAGTCTCAAGTTGACCATACTATGGAAACTAGAGGGGGGAGGGTTGAATAGTTTACATGTTTGTTTTACGTTTTAATGTTTGCTTTTTAAAATACTTAGATTCGAGTTGTATGTTCAACCAATCAACAATATGAATCAACAATGTAAATATCTAAACTAATACTAAATAATAATCACAACAATATAAAGAGATGAGAGAAGGAACAATCAAACCAAGACACCAAGATTTATAGTGGTTCGGCTACGAAGCTCTTCTTTGCCCTACTCCACTCCCCGAGTATCCTACTCGAGATTTCACTATGTCAACAAGCTCCCTTCAGGCAGAGAAAACCGTTTACACGTCGCTTACGTTATTTTCTGACACTAAGCTAAATGTCGAGTCCTAATCTTAGCTAGAACCAATCTACCACTTCACAAACACTATACAATCACAAGATCTACACTATCGGATTAACACACAATCCGAATCACACAATTACACAAGATAATTACAATAGAGATTTGATACTTAGAAGAATAGAGGAGAGATCACTAAATAACAATTCGTTTCTTTGCGAATACGAATGTTCTTCTCTTGCACTTGATAGAGATGAGAGGAGAGATGCGAAGAAGAGATTAGATCACTTGAAACAAGATCAAACAATGTTAGTGATCAAGAGATTTAACGAGAGAAAGAAGGTTTTTAGAGAGAGAAAGAAGACTGGAAAAATTCGTGCAAAGAGGTGTGTTTTTCTGCAAGAAATAGTGTAGTATTTATAGACAGAATTCCAACGGCTAGCTGGCGGCGGTCCCAGATATATTTGGGGGCCGCCAGACCTATAAGGGGGCCGCTACTAGACTCCGCTCCTGTTTTTGTCTTTTTGTAGGGAAGGTTGTATCTGGTATGGAAGCTTCTATTTTGACGGGAAAATTTGAATTTCAAATTTATGTTTTAAATGAAACTTTTCTTTTAATTAAAAAGTATTTTGTATATTTATTTTTGTGAAAATACTTTTGTAAAAATGTGATGGTTAAAAAAATTATTTTCTTGATCACTAATCATGCTTAATGATTTGTTTGTACATACCTTAAGTGATCACTAATCTTAGAAATTGAATTTTACGATTAATAATTTGTAAACATTTATTTTTATCGTAAACGTTTTTACATTTTGTTATTATCAAAACATTGAGAGATCAAAAAATATAAATAACGTTTTTAGACATTATTTGTATTAACAATCTCCCCTTTTTTGATGATGACAAAATATAAACTCATTTTGTATAAAATTAAATGTTTCAAGATTATTAATGAGTTTCATTTCATTCTTCCTCCTTTTTGTCGAATTCAAAAAGGATGATCGTCGAAATGTTGTAGAAAGAAAGAAGTCGACGATATCAAGACTCCCCCTTGATGTGTCCTCCCCC
Organism: Tanacetum coccineum; assembly: GCA_026074375.1. Lineage (NCBI taxonomy): Eukaryota > Viridiplantae > Streptophyta > Magnoliopsida > Asterales > Asteraceae > Tanacetum > Tanacetum coccineum. The sequence goes on along the minus strand of BQNB010088423.1, from coordinate 17,175 downwards.
TCATTCGGGGCACCAAGGGATCGATCTTACGAAAATCGTTTGCTAGAAAACAAAGTTAGAAGTACAAGTACAAGAATATATTCCCAACTAGTATCAGTATAGCAATTCATGCAAGTTAAACCATAAAGTAGTTTCATTCGTCACTTAAGAAACTTATACAAGAAACATTGATTGCAAGTAAGACTAAATAAGATATAAGATAGATTCATACTATGATGGTATGAATCATTACAAGATAAAGTAGATAAGCATAAAGTAAAGACATATTAAGGCATAGAGCTAGACTAGTGAATTCTTAAAATCTAGAAGATGCCATAATCAAAAGATGGGTTGTTTATTATTTAGGGAAACTAAGCATTCGAGAGTGCTCAATTATGGTGAGGAGGTTGTTATTGAGGAGGGAAATTGAGTGGAAGGACCAATGATGAGAGATTTGATACGATTAAGGTCATCTTTCAATGTATCAAATAGATTTTGGGTTTTCAAGCAACAATGACAAAACTCCGAATTAAAGTTTACTTGATCTAAAAAAGGTGGAGGGATACATGGTGAGGCAGGAGGTGAAGGATTAGTGGCCTCAATTGCTTGTTAGAGGTTAATGTCAAGGAGATTTGATAAGTGATGAAGTTCATTGAGGTTTTGAGTTGAGTTTTATGGAGGTGAAGAGGATGAAAAAGAGTTAGTAGAGATGGGAGAGGTAGGTGTAGGCCCTTTTGGCGAAGGAGAAGGTGGTGAGGGAGGAAGGTTATGACTTTGCCTCCAAGGTTCGAGAATGGCTTTTTGGTGTTTTCGTGAATAATCACGAGAGGATTTACTCGAGGATGACATGAGAGTAAAGAATTTAGAGGAGATGGAGTGATTGAGTGTGAGGAGGATGAATGAGGTGATGTTGTTAAATAGGTGAATTTTATGCAAAGCATGGTGTTTGGAGAGGGAAACATCTAAAATGTGTTTGGTTTATTTAGGAAAAGTACAACTATGACTGAAGTAGATAGGGACAGGGATGCTGAAAAAGAGGAGACAAGAAGAATTTCGTGACTTCTTTTGTTGGCGGTCCCGTAAACATGTGGCGGTCCCATATATATTTGGGGGCCGCCGTGTGTTTTTGGGGGCCGTTTTCAGGAGAGTTACGAAATTCTCCATATGTCACTTGTCTTTCAGAATTACCCAAAAATAAGAAGGTTAGAAGAAAGATTGTGGCATTTCCCATCTTTTTAAGAATCACATAATCTAGCTAAAACATGCAATGGAGCTAGGTAGAAACATATAAGTGACATAAAAGTCCATGAAATGTCATATAGCAAGCATGAATAATGACTAAGATAAGTTATACACGTACTAGAATAACTGAGATAGAAGTCAAAGTGATATTACATAGCAATAATAATAGTACGCATGTCTAGCATATTAAGGTGGACAAAGAGAAGGAGAAAGATTAGTAAGATGTAGAAATATCTTAAACACATGTCGAGGTATCCGAATCATAACTTGTGACTTCTTCAAAAGATATGGAGATGATTGCTTGAAGATGATTGAGGTGAATCTAAGGTTTTATGGATGGCCAATACAATATATATTTTGATTTTTGTAGATGAGGATTAATTTTGATGAGGTGATCATACAGACGACTTAGAATCATTCTATATGGCATTAAAGAGTTTGGTTGATTTTTAATATTTTCAACTCGTTTGGTTAGAAAATAAGCAAAGTTAAAGGGAGTACTTGTTAGAATGCAATACATCATGTGACATGATGATGCGGGAAGAAAATTAAAGTTATTTGGAATGCCAAAGGCATTGTCTTGAATAATTTAATTCCAAGATCTCATGTCATGACGAAGCTCTTCTTTGAGAATTTTGTTTGGAGAAATGGTTTGTCCAGTTGTTGTGATATATTGAATAATTTCATTTGGTGTTGGAATATGCGTTTGATAAGGGGTGTTAGATTCTTGATTAATTCTCAAAGAATCGAGAGATGAATCTTCGGAGTAAGAGCATTCTCCTTTATATGGAATGGAGAGAATTAAGGCAAATGACTCGAGTACAAAATTTAAATGTTCATTTTAATGCCCAGAATTTTAAAAGATGTTTTGATTATTGTCTCTGGTAATTTTTATTGAAGAATAGAATTCAAGTAGAAATCTTAGGCAAATTAATAATACCACAATAGCAATCCCAATTGGTGGTGGAAAGGATTTAGAGCAACATTAAGCTCTATTCGACTATAGTTCGTTCCAACCTTGGAAAAGTATACCCAACACCCTTATTTGATGTTCTTGAGCACTCCTTCTGGATTTAGCAGAGGTTTAGAAGTCTTATGGGATAAATAATGATGGTGAAATTCATCCTTGAGGGTAGAGGGTGGTTTTTTATAAGAAAAACCTAGTGAATATAGTGAGGTGTGTATTAAAATGAGGCATAGGGGTCTCCTATTTATACTACAATTTAATGTCGGTTCCAGGGCCTAAAGGGGTGTCCAAAGTCTGTTTAGAGGGTCTAGATCCCTCTTGATCCGTCATGAGTCTTCAAGAATGAAGTAGAAAACGTTTGGCACCAAGAGCCGGGTGGCACGGCCCTCTGCCAGGCGGCAATGCCTCCTGCCGGGCGGCAAGATCTCCTACGGCGCAGCTAGCCACACGACCAAAAATATATATTTCTTGATTTTGCGTTATTAGCTTCAAGTTTGAGTCGTGCATGGACGTGTTATTATACATCAATAAAACTTCATTCAAACTCTATCTTGGGCCTTGGAATCTTGTATGGTTGACTCTTTTGTCGTTGAATTGCTTCCCGAGCTTGTTCTTGATGCAGGATTCTTCGTACTTGTACTAAACTTCGTTTCTTTGTATTTTTTTTTGCTTCTCTTATGCTTGGCTACAAATAGGCTTGCAAACACACTTTTGTAGAATAAAGTAACAAAATCATATAAAAATAGCCAAATAACATATACAAAAGTACGGATAATGCTATTACAAACATACTCAATTTGAGCGTTATCAAATTCCCTCACACTTAAGTTCTGCTCGCCCTTCGTAGCAGGTAAAAGAAATTTTTTTTTGGCCTCAGCAAATTAAAAAAAGAATTAGAAAGAAAATACCAAATAGGAAAAAAATAAGAATTTTTTTTTAATTTTTAATTTTTTTTGAATATTACGACATATTTTGTTTTTTCTAATATAAATGAGGCAAAAGGCGCAACCCCCCCCTCCCCCCCCCCCCCCCCACACTTAAGGGTTTGCTTGTTTTCAAGCAAATTAAAGAAAAGGAAGATAAAAAAACAAAAACCAGTGAGGCGTAAGCACCAAGTGTACACATCTAAAGAGGACTTTTATTGGGTTCTAACAATTAGGCTTTGGGTTAGTAAGGGTATGGATAAGGCATGGGATATTTTATTGGTAAGGGTGTATCACGAACATTTTAAGTCAAAAGTCTAAGTCCAATGGTGCTAGTACCCTTCTACACCGCAAACCCGAATATGATTTTAGTTAAAAACTCTCTCTTCAACATACATCGATATACTATATATGTATATCACGTCTTAGCAATTTGGCTACTCGATATCTCAAAAACTTCATCTTCCTTCATCTTCATAATAATTTATAGCTCATTGGCTATTTTTGTCATCACAATTTTTTTTTTGATGACTTATTCACTTTTTTTTCTTTTTTTCATTTTCATTTCACATACATCAAACTCCCCCACACTTCGCATAAACATACACCACAAAAATACAAAATATGAAGCTGCGCATCTCCATCTTTGTCGGAATGGCACACACAAATGGCGAAGTGTGACATAACTACTAATCATAAAAAACTATCCAACATACCAAGCAACTATCAACCCACCATTTAGACTTTGACAAAGGGTTAGGCTAAGGTTTAAGGTTTATATTATATATATTATATATATATATATATATTATTTATACTATATATATATTATATATATGGATTTTATTTAAACGAACAGGATTAGCTCAAGGGTTTCTAAGAGTATCTAGCTCTAAAAGTTTGTGCTACATAAGGGTCTCCCATATGCGATAGTTAACTAAATCGTGTGTGGACTTGCTAATATAATTAGATGTAAATAAATGGAAGGTCATTTGGGTGTATTCCTTAGGTTGCCTCTTTATCACGCTTTTTCACTTATCTTTCACTCGATGTGATCTCATACAGTATCTGTAAATGATTTAAGCACAAGTGCTAATATATTAACCTAATTACGTGAAAACAACTATAAGGGCAAACAAGTCTACATAAATTTTAAATTGGCCCAAAAAATTAGAAAATTTTAAAATCAGTCTCGTTTTCCCTGTTTACCTCCCTAACTTAAGTTTTTGTAATGCGCCTCAATGTGAAAATAACTTCAATATTGAATAATAGGGTAATAATGGAGTTGAGAGAAAACAGACATACTGGCATGAAAATTAGCGATCGAACTCAATATGATAGAAGCCTACGGGATGCTAGCATAAGAGTGTTGAGTTTAATTATTTAGCTCTATGATCCTTCTTCATCATTACATGTGCATTATTTAAAACGCAAAAAAAACAAAACACACAAACGCACAAAATGCAAACAATAATATACTAAACTTAGGATATTGTTAACTCCCTCACTTAAGATTTTCAAGCTGAAAAAACTTCTTAAAGGTTTACATATTTATTCAAATATAAGAAATTAAAGCAATTAAGCAATTAATTATAAACTTGGGTTGCTCCGAAGAATGCGCTTGAATTTATTATTTGAGGCATTAGCTTAGATCTTTCTAGTATATTCAGGTTCTTGACGATACAGTTCAAATCGAAATTTTGCTTTCTAAATATGAGGGTATGGGATTTTTGGTATGTATTCCACATGCGAAGGAGATACATTGTCTTTTTGGTTCTCCGTGTTCGCGATATTTCCTTTCGGACACTTCTTTCCAATGCCAACAAATGATATTAATTCTTTGTCACCAACATGATTCGATATTTCATCGTGTTCAAACACCTTCTCTTAAGTGTACGGAATATGCACGATGCAATCCTTAAGAAATGGTGATACAGTCGGTGATTTAAACATGATTAGGTTCGGGTTTGGCATGGTTGGATTAGGTTCAGTTTCTTCCTCTTCAATGAATTTAACATCACCCTTATCATTATCGTTTCGGATTGAGGGTATTTTGTAGATAATTTCATGTCTCGGTTTCGTATTTATAGCAGGGGAAGGGTTTCGGTAGGCAAGAGAAACTCAAATTGCCTCTCCATGTTTTGGATTATCGCTTGGTGGTTCCTTAATCCTTGATTGATTTGATTTTCCAATTCAACCACCTAATTCTTCATACGTTCATTTGCTTTCGTTTGACTAGCCATCTACCCTCTCATCATCTCCTCCATTAAGGTTTTGGTAAATTCAAAATATCCTGATGGATGTGGCATTTGGTTTTGTGGGTAAGTCCCCCCCCCCCCCCCCCCCCCCCACATGACGGTTTGGGTTATGGTTTGTGATAGGAGTACGAATTTATGGGGTTTCATAGTCGTTGATAATCCTCCGTGATATCTTTGGAACATATATTCTCTTCTTGAGGTTCACAAATCGGGTGTCATCTTCATGTAGATTTGTGAGCGTGGTTTTTCTCTTTGATAGTCTCGGCATATCTTTGAGATATTTTCCTTATTGATTTTCTAGGAATTTAAATCGATTTTTGTAATGAGATCTTTGAATTTCTCCATCAACATGGCGTGATTGGAATCGATGTTGCTTCCACCAGCAGAAACAACGGTTTTAGGGATGATTTGGAATTCTCTCGAGAAATCAAGTTTGAGAAGGACTTTGTCCTCGAGGATTTAGAAAGCTTCGTTGGGAGTGTTGTAGAGGAAGATTCCTCCGGTGTCAAGAATTCCTTGTGTTGGACCGTCTAACCATGATGATAGATTATATGAAACTATCTGCTTGGTTTAGACCATGTCCGCTAACAAATGCGAAGCATTTCTTTCAAACAGATCCAAGCTTCAACGAGAGTTTCATTACCGAGTTACATTCACAAGTCTTATACACTTAACAAAATCAACTTTCTATCTCTTTCTCTCCTTCACAAGCCACGGCTCAAACACCCCCTTTAAGAAATCCATACAAAATTTTCTACAACCCATACACACCTACACACATCATTCCTAAGATATTCTAAGATGTTTCCAAGCATTGGCTAAGCATTTGCAAGATTTAATCAAGAGATTTAAAGATTAAGGTTTTCTAAGAAAACTAGGGTTTTCAAGTGTGCATGCTTGGGTTTAAAGTCTAAACAAGGGTTTAGGATATATTTCTCATCATCATACATCAATATAAGGTTATCTAAAAACCTTTATGTCTTTCCTTTATTCATTCTTATGAGTATATATGTTTATTATAGCTAAATCACCATCTAGGATACTTTTAAACATGTAAAAGAGATTTTTACTTGTGATGATCATTTTGTACACTTTTTCTTATGTTATGAGATAGTTAATATCATGATAAAATGGGTATATAAGTGATGAACCATGTTGGTTAAGTATAAAAATGTATATGTACAAATTAGGGTTTTTAAAGTACTTAAGGAAATTTATGATTTTATGTAAAAGTTATGAACTTGTTGTCTTGAACCATGGATAAAATATAAACTAATGGACTTATTATAAGTAAGACATAAGATACAAAGTGTTGTAAAGTGTTTGTAACAAGGTGTTGAAGCTTAAAAGTGCAAAATCAAGCTTAAAACATGTTTTTACCACAAACTTCAAATCTTTCTGTTTGGATTCGAATCCAAGACAGTAGGTTTTCCATTTTAGAAAGTTAATACACCTCATGACGATTCTAAAAAGGTAAGAAACTCGAAAAACGGATTAATAACGAGAAAGATACGATAAATATACGATATACATTAATTTAACGGGTTTATAAAATAACTTTTATAAAAACAAGTTATAAAACTTATACAAACAGAAGGTTTGACATTTTTATTAAATCACACATATTTTTAGGATTCCAAAATGATAAGAAACGTAATTTTTCGATCAATAACGAAGAAGTTATGAATTACGCGAGTTTACGACAATAAATACTTTTATAAAACTATTTTTATAAAAGTTACTATTCATGACAGAAACTTTTATTTTTTTAAACCTCATAAATATATAGGACTTTCAATAACAAGAACGTGCTCGAAAGAATCGCTAAAAATGGAGCTATAACGAATAAAATACGACATTTACGGGTTTTTCGACGACAAAAACAATATAAGTAAACTTAGGATCTGATGTGAACAGTAAAAGTTACTGTTCACCAGTAGGTCAAAATTATGAAAATGTCAAATTATGATAACTCGTCCTAATACGAAAGCGTGGGCATAAGAAACGTTAAAATCGGGCTTAAAACGCGAAAGTTACGCCAGTTTTACTACAACGGTAATTATAAACGTTTTAACTTGTTAAACACAATTTTACCAAAACGATTAGACGGTGATTGAGCTATATAGAATTATATGTGGTTATCAAAGTACTATATTACTAGGGAGTTTCATAATGAGGCCTCTTCGGGGTGGCGTATCGACGAGTTGCTGGATTTACGATTTAAAGTGTCCTAGCTCCTCATACGTTCACTACATGACCTCTTAAATTATGATAGCCCGAACGATAGTATGATGTAACTAACATGGACTTGTATATGATGTTAGTTAATCAAAGCGATTAGTGCTTATGCGACCTATGTTAATTTAGGTTGCTTTCGGACGATTTAGTGACGCGTTATCTGTGATATTTGGATTATCAGAACTCAAGGTGAGTTCATAGCCCCATATTTTTATGATTTCAATGATTTATAACTTTGGGGTGGAAACATGCTTTGTTTTATAAATTGGACGCAAGTGGATATTTTATATTGATTACATGTTTGCCTAAGTAGCGATAACCCAAGTTGAGCCCATTATCATGAACTGTCAATTGCATAGATGTAGTTGTTAATTACATTATGTGAGCACGAATGTTATGAATAGATCTATTTGGGATTAACCATCCCGTTTGGGTGACTAGCTATCACCGAGAACGAATGTATAACATGTCGGATTTAGGGATGTTTCGGGTTAAACATCTAATCGGGCAAAAATTACAATATATATTATTATTGCAAGAAAGATTGTCAGTGTCATGAGCTTAGGAAAATGTAATCAGGTTTTTATGATGTCTGCATGTGTTGCATTATCACTGGAAAAGTCTTGCGGTCCTGCATATTATATTTTGCTAACTTATGATTTCACCAACAATTTTGTTGACGTTTTAAAACAATGTTTTCAGGTGGTCAATAGGCACGAGGTGCCAAGGATACATTGGTGACACTTTTGGTTATCACGCTAAAGATTTGGATGTAATATGTTTTGGGAAATGTATTGTCAATCTTTGTAATATCAAATACTGAACAAGTAAAGATGCATGCTTTGTGTAACAAGTCTTTTATCAAATCCAATGTATCGTTTTTAAACGACTTTTTTTGTCGTTCTTATATATATCTTGTGCAATGTTATTGATCTAAGAAGTAACACGCCCCGGATATCCTTATTCCACTGCGACCCATTTTGGGGGTGTTACATGTTTGGTTTATTTGGGAAAAGTACAACTATGACTGAAGTAGATAGGGACAGGGATGCTGAAAAAGAGGAGACAAAAAGAATTTCGTAACTTCTTATGTTGGCGGTCATGTAAACATGTGGCGATCCCATATATATTTGGGGGCCGCCGTGTGTTTTTGGGGGCCGTTTTTAGGAGAGTTACGAAATTCTCCATATGTCACTTGTCTTTCAGAATTACCTAAAAATAAGAAGGTTAGAAGAAAGATTGTGGCATTTCCCATCTTTTTAAGAATCACATAATCTAGCTAAAACATGCAATAGAGCTAGGTAGAAACATATAAGTGACATAAAAGTCCATGAAATGTCATATAGCAAGCATGAATAATGACTAAGAAAAGTTATACACGTACTAGAATAACTGAGATAGAAGTCAAAGTGATATTACATAGCAATAATAATAATAGTACGTATGTCTAGCATATTAAGGTGGACAAAGAGAAGGAGAAAGATTAGTAAGATGTAGAAATATCTTAAACACATGTCGAGGTATCTGAATCATTACTTGTGACTTCTTCAGAAGATATGGAGATGATTGCTTGAAGATGATTGGGATGAATCTAAGGTTTTATGGATGGCCAATACAATATATATTTTGATTTTTATAGATGAGGATTAATTTTGATGAGGTGATCATACAGACGACTTAGAGTCATTCTATATGGTGTTGAAGAGTTTGGTTGATTTTTAATATTTTCAACACGTTTGGTTAGAAAATAAGCAAAGTTAAAGGGAGTACTTGTTAGAATGTAATACATCATGTGACATGATGATGCGGGAAGAAAATTAGAGTTATTTGGAATGCCAAATGCATTGTCTTGAATAATTTCATTCCAAGATCTCATATCATGACGAAGCTCTTCTTTGAGAATTTTGTTTGGAGAAATGGTTTGTCCAGTTGTTGTGATAGATTATATAATTTCATTTGGTGTTAGAATATGCGTTTGATAAGGGGTGTTAGATTCTTGATTTTTATCAAAGAATCGAGAGATAAATCTTCGGAGTAAGAGCATTCTCCTTTATATGGAATGGAGAGAATTGAGGCAAATGACTCGAGTAAAAATTTAAATGTTTATTTTCATGCCCAGAATTTTAAAAGATGTTTTGATTATTGTCTCTGGTAATTTTTATTGAAGAATAGAATTCAAGTAGAAATCTTAGGCAAATCCCTTCATGGAGTTCATATGATTTTAGAAGTTTGATAATTTGAAACATAATTTGAATATTATCATATTTAGTATATTCAGGAGATACAAGATGACCTTTATGAAATTTTCTACATTTTAGGTTTCGAACGAATGGTTTTAAGTTATTAGGGAGATAGTTTTCATTTGAGATTGTTGGAATGTATGATTTGGTGTACTGTAGTTCTTCTTCCAACGTCATTTCACCTAATTAAGAGAGTGACAATTTTAGTAAGGTTCCCTTGTTAAACGAGGTATCTAGTGTGTGCCTAAATGTGACAAATGTGGAGTAATAATTAACTCGACCTAAAATAAAAATCCTAAGAGTTAACCCAAACGCTCTTTAATTTGATTTTGCTCATCCAAACATGTCGAAAAATACATATGAATTATGTATCTCGAATTTTGTTCATGAGATAAATTTGCATGTGTTTAAAAATGTTTTTAAGTTGTATTAACAATGCATAACAACAATTTTATTATGTTCCTAACGTGAGTGATTTGAAAAGAAAATTAGGGTTTTGGTTCGAAATCAATTTTTTGACAAACTCATTTGTTAGTGCAAATATTACGATATTTAAACTAAACAAGTCCTTTGGTTTTAATAATGACAAACAAATAACTTGTACTACATAACATAAAATAAGCAAGTTACGCGTGATCACAACTCATCAACGCATACATTCATCAACACCTCTCGACGTCTCGAGTCTACTCATGCTTCAATAAAAGGTATGAATATGTTTGTTAAGTTGCATTATGATCAACCCATTTAACAAACTACGTGATTAATCATATTAAACAATAGGACAAAATTAATCACTAACTTAACTAGACAAGATCTTCCTTATTAGGAAACAATCTTGGAAGATCAAAATATGTCTAGCCATATTAGATAATAGGACAAAATAATTAAGGAATAAAGACAAAACAAATTATTCTTGTTTAACCATTTTTGGAAACAAATCTTACAAGACATTTTCCTTCTAGAACAATATCAAATCAGATTTTATAAGTACATTAAGGATTTAAGCAAAAGATTTAAAAAGATTTGAAAAGATTTTGAAATTGGCCTGGGGGACCATAGATCCACCTAAAAGGCAGACGGATCAATCATCCCTGGATCCGTAGCACCTTGACGGCTAAGTTTTGGGTTTTCTATAATTACCACCCATTTGCTTAGTTTTCACCTAAGCTTTTCACAATCTTTCTTCCACATTATTACACACATTTAGGATCATTATAAACAAGTTTTTATAATGTAAAAACACAAATAATCACATCACTAAAAGCCCAATAACCCTTGATCATAATGCTTCTAACTTTCGTTTGTTGCAATCATGATTCTACATGATCCTCCATTCAAGCAAGCTTAGAGATCTTGCCATCATCATCCACCACATACCAACTTATATGAAGATCTATCACAACAAGCCAAAAGACTTGTCATCTTCATCAACAACATCATGCTTAGTGATCTTCATGCTTTAGATTAGGCTTTTACATCTAATTGACAATTATGTCTTGGATCATCATTATACACATTTGTGTATCAATCATTATACAACAAACTAGATGTTAGGTGGTTTATGTGTTTAGGCCATAAAACACAAGGTTTATTATGTTGGGCCATAAAACATAACGGGTTTGGTTGTACCCGAAGAAGGACTCGGTATTTAGCTTAGTACCGGATAAAGTGTAAGCGACGTTAGGTTGGTTCTACCTCGAAGTAGGACTCGGTATTTATCTTAGTACCGGATAAAGTGTAAGCGACGTTGTATGGTTTTCTCCGCCTTAAAGGAGCTTATTGATCTCATGAAGTAACTCTCGAGTTGGGTACTCAGGGAGTAGAGTAGGGCGAAGAGGAGTTTCGTAGCCGAACCCTTATAAATCATCGTGTCCCGTTTGTGCTTTCTTTTACTTATCGTTTTACATTTATATTTTCCTTTATCACTTTATATTTATATTTTCATTGCATCTATGTTTGTGTTATATATTGGGTTGTGATGATATTGTTTGTTTGAAATTATTTAGTATAGTTATTGTAGTATAAACTTGATTGATTGTTTGATACAAAAGTTTAAAGTTGATAATGGAAACGTATTCACCTCCTCCCCCCCCCCCCTCTCTGATTCCATAATTAGTACCAGAGCCACGTCGCTCTAGATTTCAAAACAATTGGTTTTTAAAATAGAGCACGGCCCATGTATCTAATTTCCTATCAAGCGACACATAATGTGATAAGTTCTTTGTTTAGTACCTACAAGTTTTGGTGTTAAATATAAAGTGTTACAATAGCTTGAAGGTATTTTAAAGAATCCCAAACAAAAGGTATAATGTGTCTAAAACTAAAATAAACGATTCTGCCAAAATTTCACCTCTTCTGTGATCCACGGATCCACCAAATCCGTATGGTTTTCAGTTTTTGTCAAACTTTAAAAATTCATAGAAAATCAACCATGCGTCGGATTCCGATGATTCAAAAACCAAAATTAAAGAATTTTGAATGTACTTTCCAATAGAATAGGTCTCAAGTATTAATTCAAATTTTAAATTAGTCAAATAAGCAAAATGCCATAGAGTGTCCAAAACTAAAATTTTGTTTTAGCGTAAAATGTTGATTTTAACCTTTCCTTTCGAGTCGGACACTTCTAGTTGGTTTACTTTTGAAAGTTGGTGCATTTTATCATTTGAAAGTAAATGTATTTTTCAAACTGACTAATGAGGAGAAAACTAATTTATTTACAAATAAAATCAAGCTATGTATACATTGTTATATTTAATACACAAAACGAAGTGTAGTATTTATGTGTGTTATGCTAAATGATTATTTTTTCTACTTTGCATCTTAATATGGTTAATCAATCTCTTATATGCTCATTGCATTTGTAGTTGAGCTTCTTTGTTGATTAGCATAATTTTGTCATGTGCGTTATTTATTAGTGTTGATGTATATGCGTCAATTGATCTTATGGTAGATCTCTTGCACTAAGTTGAGAAATTGCTTTTTGCATTGCATATAGGTATAGATCACTATGTTTACAAATGTTATATCAACATTTTGTAAATCCTATAATTTAGGTTAACTCACTTAGGATGGAGAGCTAAGCAAGTTTGTCAAACCTTTTGAAAAATATTGTCTTGCATGATTATCGTGTTACTAGTTCATATGATAAAATGAGTCACCACCATATATTAAACACTTTTATTTTATTAAAGTCTCAAGAAGGTCTCTAGGATATGTCATCCTATTATCTTGCTTAAACATAGGTTGTCTAAACAAGAGAAAATATCATAATAACACATTAGTATATAAGAAAAGGAAAATGTGTTTTAAAACTTAGTTTGTGCTTGCATTAGTCTAATTCACAATCACAACTAATAAATATTTAAGTAAAATGAACTTAGAATTTCTTGTAATTCTAAATTTGAAAGATTAACTTTCTTGGTAAGAAAACACTTCCATTTTGAAGTTTTATCTTTGAATAAATTTTCACATTAACATTAACTTGAAATGAAAATATTCGCTCTAGTCAAAAGCTTGAAAGTATTATATAAACATGTAGTAGTTTCGAAAAAGATCCTTAATACTTAAAAATGACTAAGATAATTTTGTGAACTCTTTAGAAGTCAAAATCTAAGCATATTGTGCACAATAACTAATAAGTTTTTCTCACATATAAAATATACGACAATACCAAAGAAACAAGTAAACTCGTCATTTTAAATGATCTCACACTTAAGACTAGTCTTAGTCTTAATAAAACACATTAGGAAAATATTTATTTCTTTTCTTTTAAAAGAGTGTTAGTGAGGGTCAAGAAAAATTTCAGGTATATATCGATTCATTATTCAAGTTATGATTGATATCATCTTTCGAATCTAATTGCCAAGTTCTTTTGAGTTTGGACATGAAATCGGATTCATTATTTGTCTAGCATCAAGATTATATCAAAACTATAACAAACGATATTATCTCGAATCTACATACTCAATCACACTAGGTTGATATGAAAATAATGTTATCCCTTTCAAAGACAGAAAAAATATACATCGGTTCATAACTCACACCTGTGATAATGATGTTATATTGAGTCTACATGTCCAATAGGTGTGTTCCTATTATTAATAATAACATGTTTAAAATGCACGTCAAAGTAGGATTGATGACTTGGATGTTTTGTCAGAGATATTCAAGTAGTTTACCTTGCAATGCATTTGGTAAAGTTGTCATTTCCTAAAAACCAATCACGAGTAAATGCACAATATGTGTAACTTTGCTCATACAATTCAAAAGCACGAATTAAGACTCAAATTCACTTTCTTGTTATAACCTTTTATCTCTTTACCAAATAAGCATAACATTAATTTTAACTAAGTATTTAAAACGAGAACAATTCAATTATCTAAGATTAAGATTAGGAATCATGGAACATATTCTATAAACCATTATTTTGATTTCTTTCTATAAGTGATCGTAAGTGGACTTCGAATATAAAGATGATTATTATTCAAATGAGAATTAATCTCATTTTTCTATCCAATTACAAATGTTCGAAATATAAACATGGAGTCAAGATTAGAATTTATCTAGATAACGGAAATATCAATAAAACGACCATAGATATTTTTCGAGTCAACATGTTTAACTATTTTTAGTTATTACATGAAATTATAAAATCAATCATAAGACGAAAAGAATAATCATCGAATTGCAATTCACACTTATATTGACGATGCTTTGTTACGTCTAAATGTTCATAATACTTGTGTTATTAGCAATGGTCAAAAATATGCTAAAAGCTAACACACTCCTAGTAGGATGAACATCTAACATCATTGAAATTCCATCAGGAAATTCACGATAACTTCCACGTTACACTCAAAACTTGGACGTCAAATCTGAAAGTTCAAACCAAGAACCCTTATAGCATATATAAGCTTCTCCCATCACTAAAAAGTTAGCACCATCACCCAAATAACGAGAAATCGTATTCTGTCTGTTTTCAGACAACAATGCCATCTACAGATCATCCATAAGGGAGATCCGTCTTTGATTTAGGTAGATTCGTCTGTGGTCATCAAATTTAAATATATTCATTTTGTCATTTTGCACTTGTCTAAGGTCTAACAAACATGTAACTAACCTTTAGAACATCAAAATTTCTACAATGGAATATTCACAATATCTATTGAGGTAAATAACTTTAATTATATTATTTTCAAAAAGACATGCAAATGTGCATTCTTAGAACGCTTTAATGTAGCATACTCCACATTGTCACACTTAAGTATACTACTAAGATCTAGAAGACTCAATCATGTTTTAACTCAAAAAATATTGCTTGCTCTCTCATTAAACCCTAGAATTATAAACACATTGATTAGGATTTTGAGAACCAGAATTGAAACACATTAGTTGAGTCATATTAGGCTAAGTATTAGTGGTCAATGCAAATTTTATCTTTGCTACACTTCTTTAGGCAAATGCGGGAATTCTATTTTATTCTAAAATGAGAATGACTACTGGAGAATCTATTGCACTAGAAACTAAATTTAACCTAATGGTTGAATTACTTTTGGGAAGGAAGTTGGGTTCATGGTATAATTTATAAAAATGGTCGTGTTTAACCTCAATTGAGCACCAATAGTGATAGTTTCATATTCATTCTCTAACTTGATTAAATGGCTCATATGCCTAATGTTAGTCTACATTGATGAACTTTGTATTTCATTAGGATTGCTCATTAAACAAGTAGTAATTAGGATTCTCCTTAGTCGACCTAGGCTACTTGCACATCACATACATATTTTGTGATTTCAAAATGTTAACATGTTCTCGTGAAATATGATTATATTATCTTCATGCTAGTTTGATAATCAATGATTACTTGCTTAATTGTTGAATGCATAATTATTTAGATGGCTTTGTTTTTGGTTAGCAATCCCAGTTTAATATCTATAAGTTTATATTTATGATACGTGTTATTAAATGCTAAATGGTAACATGTTTTGTATGATATATATGTGTGTGACGTAATCATTGTTTTATGTGAGCTTTTATATGATCTACGTGTCTTTCTTGTGTACCCACACTATATCATTAGGTTCGTCTATCTAGATGAAAATATAGACGTCACATAGTCTTGTACATCAATATATTTGATCGTTATGATTAATACACTTAAGTGACTTAGTGTCTTTTGATTTTAGGGTATTGTTTCGTGTCACTAAAATTTATCGAGCACACATGCATAATGGTCTTAATCCCTAAGGATTTTAGTTTAGATCACTTTGATCATTATACTATTTATTTACTTGATTCTTTTCTTTATGAAATACGTTTTCCGTCCCTCGTCATCAATGGTCAAATACTCAAAACTCCCCATAGTAACTCGTTCCCACTCCTTTGTTACTATATCAACCATCTCATATCTTTAGGGATCCGCTCCTTAACCATAAACGGTTATATCACTCATTTTTCATACCTAACTAATTACACGAAAACCTAAATCACACCTCTACCACTATATAGATGGCTAATATCTTCTCTCCACCATTTCCGCTACCACCTTTAAGATAACCTCATACCTCATCATGTGATTGTTCTATGAACATTAGCAATGCTTGAGAAGAGCTACGTAACTTCACGGTTGAAGATCGTCGTATGCTAACCATCATCCTTCTTGACTTTCTCAAGCTCATCGCTTTCGTCATCGTTTGTTTTCTTCTTTATTTATTTTTATTATTCGACACGTTATGTCTGGATGAGCACGAATTAAGTGGGAGGGAAAACACACTCGTTCAGATATAATCTTTCACCAAATATTCTTAAGAACTCACAAATGTGATTCTTATTCCCTAGAAACCTATTCAAGCGAACCTTTACCCTACGGACTCATTTCTTGTTCCTTCACACATGTACACCTCGCTTACACAAACCAAATTGTTGACCAAGATCGTAACCTGGCTTTCTTCCTAACTTCACTATTAGGACTAATATCTCCTCAAACAAGAACACTCATTTCTTTTTCTATAAGAACACTTATTTCTTTTTCCACAACACAAGTACACCACGTTCACATATTCTTAAGAATTCATAAATGTGATTCTTATCCACTAGAAACCAACTCACAAGAACACTTAACTTTTACTCTAACACATAAGTACACAATGTTTACATAAACCATAAATGGTTCTAATTACTTACCCTAACTTCACTATTAGGATCAATACATCCTCAAGACAAGAACACTTTACTCTTTTGAATATCATTGTTACTAGAACCTTCAATCATTAAGTCAAACTTACAAGAACGTCGTCTACCATACACTCAAACCTTACAAATACAAT
>BQNB010088422.1:0-27666 GCA_026074375.1 Tanacetum coccineum | reverse complement strand
GAACAACACTGCATTTATCTTGAACTTGCAATGCAACTCAATAAAGAAATTTTTCAAAAGAATGACACATCTGTGAACCAAATTAAACCTTTATTTGATCAATTGTTTGTATTGAATAATTTGAAATCTGAGCTTCAAGGAAAAGACACAACAATTGAAAAGTTAAAGGCAAACATTAAACGTTTGAATAAAACTTCCACCGCAAATAGTGTGAAAAATGACATAGATGAGATTGAGACCATCAACATAGAACTGGAACATAGGGTGGCAAAACTAATTGCTGAAAATGAGCATTTGAAACAGACTTATAAAGAACTATACGATTCAATTAAACCATAACGTGTTCGTTTTAAAGAACATGTTGAATCTTTGGTTAATCAATTAAATCAAAAGTCTGTTGAAATTACTGATTTAAATGCTCAACTTTAAGAAAAAGTTTTTGTCATAACAACATTAAAAATGATCTTAGGAAAGTAAAAGGAAAGGACATAGTTGACAATGCTGCCAAAGTGTCAAATGCTACCACTATTGCTCTAGGAATGTATAAGCTTGACCCAGTAACTTTGGCTCCTAAGGATAAGAATAATAGGGAAACTCACATATAATACCTTAAGCACACCATGGAACAAGATGCTATTCTTAGGAAGATAGTTGAACAAGCCAAATCACTAAACCCTTTAAATAGTGCATCTTACTATGCCTGTAAGTATGTTAAGCTGATTCAAGAGTTTCTAGGATATGTTAGAGATACTTGCCCTGATATTCACAAATCCAGTGAGAAATTAGTTGCTGTCACGCCTATCAACAAAAAGAAAACAATTAGGTTTGCTGAACCCGTCATATCATCATGCACATCCCAAAAACAGCTAGGCTCTTCCCAAACAAAGAACAAACAGACCACTAACAATTCTATGTCAACTTCTACAGGAGTGAGCCGGTCTACTAAATCTAGCAGGTCAAAGTCTATAGACAATACAAAGAATGATAGGATCCTGCAGATTTCAAGTAGTAACCAGAAGAAGAATAAAGTAGAAGACCACTCTAGGATAGTTAAGTCTTGTTTGGATAAATCAAATTATGTTGTTGAACCATCTGGAAATGCACATGTGCAGCATTCCAAATTAAATACAAATTCTGAGCTAATGTGCGTTAAATGTAATAGTTCTATGTTTGATGTTAGACATGAATTGTGCTTTCTTGAATTTGTTTCTGATACGAATGCGAGTTCCAAATCTAAGTCTGTTAAGAAAGCTAAAAAGAAAGAAGAATGGAAACCTATAACTGGAGACCCAAAAGAAGGACTTTTACTTAAGTTGGAAATACGTACCCTTTAACTAGGATTACCGCCACTAATAAAGTGCCTCTTAGGGGACCCATTCCTTTAGAAGTAGTTGCACAAGAATCTGTAGTAACTAAGGTGTATACTAGGAGACCTAAGACTAATGGTTCTAATAGCAAACCTAAGATTGCAAAATCTGCGATTTCTAACAAAATGAAACCCAATACATCTCGGGGATCCAATACTTCAGTTGCTCCATCTTCTTCTTTCGTCAATCTCAGGTTGTCCAAATTGTTTTGTGGTATTTGGACTTCGAATGCTCCAAGCACACGATTAGAGATCGCTCTCAGCTCACCAATTTTGTTCACAAGTTTCTCGATCTATTAAGTTCGGTAACGACCAGTGATATGTGTGAAAACACATATCCTTTTTATATCAAAATAGACCCTAAAAAGACAAAATTATGCTTAAAATGCTTGAATATTGCTTGTTTTGTCTTTGTGATTGTGTAGGTGCGGATATTACAAAAATCCCAAGAAAACGGTTAAAAACGGGCAAACATGAACACGGGAACGGAAGATCATGGCTATAAATAAAGCCTCATCCTTACATACACAGATACCTAGTTTAGCGTTTAGAATTTTTAGCTTAATTTAGTTGTAGCTTATGCAATTTTATCTTCAAATGTAATTTTATCTTTTAGTAATTTGTAACTTTCAGTTTTTGAGGCATTGTAATCCAATTTGAGTTTTAATAAAATCCTTATTTAAGTTTTCATAAGTTGTTTTCTACTCATAAGCTGCTACTATTCCATAAGCTACTCATAAGCTCTCACAAGTCTCTAAGCTTGTGATAGAGCTCAATTCAGCCCCTAATTTACTTAAACTCTAAAATCAGTTAAGCTTAATACCTTTGCTTGTTTGGATTGTAAGCTTTTGGAAGATGAGTTTACAAAGGAACACTTTTACTAGTTTATCCATAAGGATAAGCTAGAGCTAGTAGATAAGCTCATTTGAGCATTTGTGCCTTTGTTTTGCTAAGGCAGTTTGTAAGTTCTCATTTAATTTTCTTGTCTTAATTTTCTAGCTTAAAATTGCTTAGTTGCTTATTAATTGCTTAATCTGTTTATTATCTCGCTTATTTGTGCTTATTATTGTTAACTTGTGCTTATAAATCATGTCCTACCATCTGTCTTTAATTAGTATAGTGATTGTCAAATTTTAATACACTATAAAATATATATACTAATATAACCTTAAGAGCAATTAAGAAAATTCCCTAAGGAAAATTCACTCTCAAAAATATATATAATATAATATATAATACGTATATTTAATCGGGTAAATATGATCACCCGGGTCGTTTCCCCAACGACTAGTGAAATTGAAACCTCGTTTAAGCTTGGATTCTGATTTGAATGAAGCAAAGATATTTTTGATAATCTATATCTACTAAATAAAAGCAACAATTAAAATTGAACAATTAAATGAAAATTAAACAATTAAACAAATATGAAAAACAAATAAAACGTGACTATTAAGCAAATAGACTAAAATTTAACCCTAAAATTGCAAACTAAATTTCTAAACCTAAATTTAGGATAAAAGAAAATTTTAAGAAAAATAAAAATATTTTTTTAGATTATTTTTGAATTTTTTATCAATTAAAATCTATTAAATTCTAATTAAATCCTAAAAATAAAAAAAATAGAAAATAATTGAAATTATATTTTTCCTAAATAAAATAAGTAAAAAGAAAATTTTAGAAAAAGGAATTACTATTTTTGGTTTTTTAGATTAAAAGATATTATTTTTCTAAAATTTAAACTAATTAAAAACTATAAAATTAATAAAACTATTAAAAATAAAATCCTAAAATTTCTATAAAAATTACACTAAATAAAGAAAAAGTGCAGAAATTTATAAAAATTAAAAGCCCTAATTTTTATCTTTTAATTAAAGCTTAATTAAACTAATTAAAACTAAAACCTAATTATTAATTAAAACTAATAAACTTGATTAAAATACTTAACTAAGGACTAATGGTGCAAAAACCTAAAGGTCAACTGGGAAAACAAACTAACTAACTTAAGACCTAACCAGAAAAACAACTGAAATAAAAAAGTTGACACAACCTACCCTGAGAGCCCAACCTTATAACAAACTAAGTCCATTAACATTATGAAATTTAAAAAGCTTAAAATGAAAAACTTAAAGAAGCAAAGTTGTAGAAAAAGCTAGAGAGAATAACTTTAACAAAAGCACTATGGTCTGAAACCCACTAATAAGCTCTTAAACAACTTATTTATAAGCTGTTCTCAGAAAGTTGGTGTTTGGGCTTATTTTTACTTAAACAACTATATTAAGCTCAAATTAAGCTCAAGTTTAAAAACAAAAGAAGTCCTAGGTAGCTTATAATGTGTATTACCTAGAAATGAAAAGCTAATTTTCCTAGAAACAATTTTAACCAACTGAAATTGATGATGAAAATGCTAAACTCAGGAAATGACTTAAAAAGTTTAAAAGTAAAATAAGCTCAAATGCTCAAAAAACTAATTCAGAAGCTAAATTTTTGAAGATAACCTAACTATTAATCCTAATGACAACCTACTATTCAATTTTCTAATTAACAACAAATCAAAGCACTTAAGAAGAACCTAACTAAACGGCTTGTTTTGGTCCTGTTTTGGTTTTTAATATGACTTTTTAATAGCAAATTAGCTAAAACCATTTAGCTGGCCAATGTAAAATAAGCTAAGACTTAACTAAAGCTACTAGAAAACTAAAATATATATAATATTGAGCCTCTAATTCCTACATTTACTAACTTGAATGAAAGCGTTTAAATATCAACAGCTCTAACTATATTTAGTGCTCTGGATGCAATTGGCAAAACCAAGCACAAACTTGTGCAGCACTCCTAAAGTACTACTACTATTAAACACACTATTAAAAGTGTGTAAAACCAAGAACATGCAAGGCTCTAAACCCTTGAAGGCTTAGATCCAATATTCACTAGCTAAAAGAAAGGTAGAAAGTGCCCTGGTGCTGAAAAGATAAAATAAGCCCAAACTTATTGATTTTTGCAAACTAACCTTTAAAATTGCTTTTCCTAATGATTATAAGGTAGAATGAAACTGACTCAACCAAATTCAAGAGCTCACTTTGACTTTTTGAGGTCAAAGTAGCTAAATCCAAACACTCCTTTCAAACTTTGACGTTTTGATAAAAGCTTTTAAAATGAAAACTAATTATTAAACTTATTGACTAGGTTTTAAAAAACTTATATCTACCATATTAAACATGAGTCAACAACTGATAAGCTAGAAACAAAGATCTATACTATTTCACTAATATTTTTGGTTTTTTTTAAGGCTTAAGACAGAAATGAGAATTTATCTAAGACTAACTAGACTAAACTAAAAATAGATATTTAAAATGCAAAATAAGATTGAACTTAACTCAATTAAGCAACAAAAGAGCAGATAAGCACTATGATTAAGCAATAAGCAACTTAAGCAATTATTTAAAACTAGAATTTAAAGGAACAAGGAATTTTAAAGAGAACTTACAATTGGCCTAGCTAAACAAGGCTCAATGGCTCTTAGAGCTTTGCTTAAAAGCACCCTACTTTATAAATAAGTCTAGGGGTAAAAGACCATGAGAGCCTTTCCTTTTTGCTCTCACTTCCATAGCTTACTAAACCAAACACAAGGAATTTACTGATTTAAATTATTTAAGTAGAATAAGTAAATTATACTCATCACAACTTATTTTAGAAACACTTGTTAAAGCTTTTTTTAAGAGCTTATTAAACTGTAGATAAACCATTTTGCTTTATTGAGAACTTATGATAAAAGGTAAAAGAGATTGTGTAATAACAAGAGAATTTTATTAATAAAAACTGATTACACTATGAATTTGAGAGTACAATTTAACTGAAAACGGAAATGGAAATTTTAAAAGTAACATAAGCTAAAGTTCAAGCTAAAACTAAAAGCTAAAAAAACTTGAAAAAAAGGTCTTTTATGTGTGTTGATGTGAGCCTTTATAGGCTGAAGAGAATTTCTAGGTCCCAAACTTGCTGCTCAGCCTTCAGCAATCAACACCCTTCATTCCATTAATCTTTGTCATTAATATGAGCCTTGGATCACAAGTGAATTCACAGAACGGATGCCGAGCTGGCAATCCTTGATGTGACACCTTTGTGCTACTTATGTGAGAGCTAGTAGTGTAAAACCAATCTTCATTTGTGCTTCCTTGCCTGCCAACGTGGCCATCTAGCTTGAGTGAGCTAATTAGGGCCTTGATAAGACGGTTGTGTCCTTGCCATTGTGATGTAGAGCTTCTGAATTGACCAATTAAGCCCTTAATTTAGATTTGCCCTTTCTTTTATCCAAGGTTAAAGCAGGAGGACGACGATGAATAGTAACCACTATTCACGCCCTTTTTAAACTGTAAATGGGTAAACATTGGTTTGAACTATGGCGTTTTGACAGAACTAGTCCTCCTCTTTGTTATCTCAAAGTATAGTAGTAAAATCGAGTTTGAGAAAATGGAAAATAATGGTCCCTAGAGGGTTTATATAAAAAGGTAACTGGGCTAAGTGCATGGGCTCTTGGCTCCGGGTAGGTATTTAGGGTTTTGAGGCCCATTAATGCCAAAGTGACTAATTTGGGTATCTTTTTGAAAGTTAAAAGGGACTTTATTTTTTGAGGATCATTTGGGTTTGACCTTCCTTGAGTTGACTTCTGTTTGACCCATGAGTTTGACTTTTCTTTGACTTATTGACTGCGGATTGACTTTTCCTTGGCTTTGCTTCCAGGCTTTTGTGCACTCTTCCGTCTTGTGTCTGTGCTTGCTTGTTTTTGATGGTTTTCTTGTGATTTTTGATATATCCGTACCTGCATACACAAAACACAAATACAAGCATATTTTTGCCATTTTGGTCGTTTTGGTTTAATTGGGCTATTTTAAGTACAAACGGATATGTGTATTTTACACTTATCAAAATTCCCCAAACTAAACGATTGCGTGTCCTCACGCAATATCACATGCCTTATAACCAAATACATCGAACTTCCCAAACAAAACCTTTGAAAATAACAAAGATTTTTTTGTTGAAGAAGAGATAAGAGATCACAAGTTATAAAACACCCGATTTCCCATTTTCAAATATTTTTTCTCTTTTTATGATTTTTCTTGATAATTAACTACCTAACTACAACTTATTTGTGTTGACATAATGTATTGTTTTCATTACCTTGTGGTAACTTTAAGGATCATAGAATAAAAAGCACAATTAAGTGTCTAAAAGATAACTTTATCATCCCCGATTTTTCACTTTTCCCATGCTAAGTTTAAAAAACAAGATCATTGTCAATTACAAGTCATAAGACAACCAATACTATTTCTTCATAAATGATAATTGTTACTACTTTCCTCCCAGCAAATCTACCCCTTTTTTTTTTGTATTCAAGATTTTTACTTAAGTCATATACCCGAAGGCTCTTTAAGACTTGTTTCGATACTTATTAATTCCAAAAATAAAGTGTAACGGTTAAGAACGCAATAATTAGCTCCTAGCCCTTTTTCAAAAGATCAAATGTCATCAAGATTAAAGTCCACCATCGTAGGCAACCATAAATTTGCTTTAATTAATTCTACTTAAGCAAGTGCAACTCATTCCATGTCAATATACCCGCAAGCTCTTTAAGACTTTAATGGACCAATCTCATTTGCACCATATACCCTTAGGCCTCTTAAGGCACAAAAAAATAAGACAAACAATAAATGCAACATTTATTAAACCTCAGTCCTTTAGAAGGCTACAACATCGGCCACGCCTCCGACAAGATGTAGCAAACATATTTCGACTTTGGTAACTTCCTCGACCTTTTAGAAGGCTGTAACATCGGTTGTGAGCCCAAATGCATCAACTTTTATTCATCTCGATTATTATGAATTCTCCTTAGCCATCCCAAATACCCAAGGCTTCTTAGGAATAAGCAAAATATTTATTAATGTGATACATATAGTATGCCAAATTAAGTATTCCTGATGTGTACTCATCCTAATCACAAAGGAACTAAAGAAAACTTCTATTAGCTAATTATTAACCAAAAAACCGCACAACTCTATTTATTAAACATTTATATATAGAGGTGAAACAAGCTAATGGGAGAAAAAGCCACAATTAACACTTATGAGCTTGAAAGAAAACCAACTATTCTACGTTTAATGTCATGACTTATAAATAACACTATCATTTCTTGTTCTTCGCAATTTAAAATCTCTAAGAAAGAAATTCGCGAACACTTAGCCATATAAAATCCAACTCGGCATATTTAAAATCTACTTGAGATTAGCACAAGTCTTCATTTACTAACGATTCAAGTCTAGCATGTTTAAAGTCTACATGAGACTAGCACAAACTATCATCATTAATTGTTAAGGGAGAAAGCTAGAACTCTACACGTTTGATCGGGTCAAAAATTACTTCTTATTCTTACCAACGGAAAACCTACATTCTTGTCTTAACACTTTTTTTTTAAAAACTATATATGACAAATAAGAACTTAAAAATTTAAAATTTTTGCTATTTTTGTGGGAAAACGGGTACGTGAGAACAAAACAATAAGCAGGTAATATCAAATCGATAGATTCCCTTCCCCAAACTAAAACGAAACATTGTCCTCAATGTTTAAAAGTCAATGTCCTCTACGTAAATCTAAGCCGTTTATGAAGTATACAAAGATAAACGCGAATCGATAAGATGAAAGGATATTGGATTTCCCCAAACTAATTTCACACAAAGGATGAGAAGCTCGAGTAGAACGGGACAAATCAACCGGACACGAGAGGCTTCAAAGAATTTGTTGGTTCGATCCTACAAAAATCACAACAAACAAGCAACAAACATCGAGAAATCGGAAAGAGTACAAGCCTCTCTCAACAACACAATAAGATAATAGAAAATAGAGAGAAAAATAGAAAGGATAAGCATGGGGTGAACTCCCACGAAGCGGCTTGTTTTTGTTCACCGAGTCGCAAGCTCGACTCGATCCCTGAATTAATTTGTCCTTAGGGAGAGCAATACTTAGAACAAGAAACTGCCATTGAAAATGCCACCGGCTCTAGAAACGTGACGATGCCGGGGTCAAAAATGGTGTCTTCACTCTCGAAGGAGAAAAATGAGGAAATGAAGGTCAAATCTGAAACAAGGGTGGGAAGGGTGGGTAATATACCGGTCATAAAATCATGAGATTTAGAAACACCCTTAAATTCTTTGATTATCAAAATACCCGCTTCGGGTTCAAAACATTTCTCAACATCCGGTGGTTTTGGTGAGGACGTGGAATTGACGGATCATCTGGTGATCAAAGTATATAACTCAATAACTTCTTCTTCGGAATCATCATTCTCAACACCAGGTGGAAGTAAATCATCTGGAACAAGGAAAATATCAATCTCTTCTTGAGTGGGCTCACTATCCTCAACGGGGATAGGGGATACTGAAAGACTCGATAACTGAACTTTGATAGCATAACAATACCCCCCCCCCCCCCCCCCCCCCCCCCCATAACCCCCCCCCCCCCCCCCCCCCCCCCCCCCCCCCCCCCCCCCCCCCCCCCCCCCCCCCCCCCAAAGGGTGTCACACAACCACCCCCCCCCACCCCACAAAAACAAACACAACGGAAAAAAAAAAATTGGGGGGAAAAACAAAAAAAAAAAAAACCCCAACCCAACACCCCTTCCCCTGTGACTTGGGAAGTTGAAATCTCACACTGCACTTACATAAACAAGATATTCCTATTCCTCTAATTCATGATCATTCCTCGTAGGAAGTTTAAAGGTTCACCGCGAACTCTTGTTGAAGAGATCACTCCTTGAGAAAAATTATTGAAATCATTTTGTTCTGTCATGATCGGAAATCCTTCCAGAAGCAATTATGGAAGCATCATCACTAAGTAGATTATCAAGAAAAATTACATCTCCTTCTGAATCGAAATAACCTTCCTCAAAGTTAGTAGACACTTCCATAGCTAGAAAAGCATTGATCTCATCATTATTGTCTTCTTGAGCAACCTTATCGGATAAAGGTGTGTTGAGTAAAACTGGCTCATCGGAAACGTTGGAATTTTTGATTTCGACATTTTTCTTTCCATTTCACAAAAATAGGATTAATGGTGCTATATTTGAAATTTTCATAAAATTCAAAAGAGAATTTGAATTAACTTGAAAATTCTCTCATGCAAACCTTCTTAAGAATCGAAACATCATTACCCGTGGTAACGAGTCAAGCAGAGCATTCATCGGCGAACTTCTCAGAATTTCCTAGTCTTCACCGGATAAGAACTAGGAGAATTATCATTCATAATGAGTATGTAGGTACGTGCCACTAACGGTCATCTTTTGAGAAATCGATTACAGAAATGGCGAGAACAACAATCTTATTTTTGTTTTTCCCTCAGATTTATACGCATAGAAACAAGTTCTTCTTTCCTACTCTTAAAGTCAATGTTCTTCATATAAATCCATGAGAGCTTTTGCAGTGCGAAGGAAAGGTCTCCTAAAATATAGGCACTCTTGGTCGGGTTCTGAATTAACCACCGACAAATCCGCGAGAAAAAGGTAAACCATCAACTCTTACTACAACCAGTCCTCGGCTATTACCCATCGGGTGAGTATGAACTATTAGCAAGCTCGATGTCATTTCGAGTAGAGTCATAAGTTTCAAAGTCCCAAGTATCATGTAGAGTAGCATGAGAAAAAGGTTAATGCTAGCTCCTGAATCGGCTAAAGCACTAGTTCTATTGAGCTCTTTTAAAGCACATGGATAAGAATTTCTCGATCTTTCGAGCTTCTCGGGAACTTTATTTCATGATGATAGCAAACATTCAGCAATAACGGTCCCGTAATGGCGATCTCCTCAAGCTCCCTTTGTTCCTTTAGCAAACAAGCTTAACCATTTGTTGAACTTTGGCATTCCGACAAGAGCTCTTCAATCCAATCTCTAAACGAGTTGTTTTGAATATCTTCAAAACCGGCTTGTGAGCACGTGGTTTATTCGTTCTCCTCACTTTCATCCACCTCGGGGTAAGGAAGTTTAGGTGGAAAAGAATTATGATTAGGAGAATTAGGATCAAAATTAACGTTTTCTTTGCTTTTGTTTTGGAATATTCCATAAAAATGGATTCTTCTTTTCTCCGAGGTGGACATGTGCGGTATTCTCCAAAATTGGAATATTTGCAACTTTTTCCGTTGACGTCATCTGGTTTTGTTCGGGTCATTTTTGAGGATTTAAAGCGATCAGGAGTAGAAACAGAGGAGTTGAAGGTTCCTCCAACGTCTTACCCCTACCTTGTGTTATAGCATTGATTTGCTGACGATGTTAGTTACGGTTTGAACTGGGAAGAGTTCCTGAATTCGAAGTAGAGGTGAAAATTTTGAAATTATCACAAAGACTTGTTAACAAACTCGTAACATTAGCCATTTGATTCTACAAATTTTGACCCTGATTTTGAACATTTTTCAACACCGCATCGTTTGCCTTGACGTAGTTCTCAAAATCTATTTTCAAAACACCTTGGATTTGAGGCGTAGGAGCCTGACATGGTGGAACTTGGTAAACCGGTGGTTGATTGGTTGGTGATTGAAAAACTTGACCTTGATGATTTTGACGGTTTTGACTAAAATTGTTTCCACGGTTTTGATTCGAATTGGAATTGGTTCCTTGGTAACGGTTTTGGTGTTTTGAAATAACTTTTCGGTTTCAGATATATGAAACCCGGTGTTTCATCATTTGACTTGCCAAAATTCGAATGGTTGGTTTCTTTGAGAAAGATTTCCAATGGCTTGCGATTTGTTGAAATTGTTGGATGTTGTCATGAAAAACGGGAAAATCGTTTCCACCTCGAGTTAACGGACAATGGTTAAAATTATGATTCGATCCACACATAACACATACTTCCTCAACTGCTTTGATGGGTGCGGGAGTAGTAACAACTAAAGCTTTCATTTCATTCATCATTTATTTCATCTTACTAGTCATCTTATCCTCGAGAGAAGCGTCTATATGTTTAATATCAAAAGACTTATTAGAAGGTGAAGAATTAGAAAGAAGGAGCATCCGTAACTCCACTCCCTTGAAACATAAGCCACGACGTCTGTGTAAACGAACTTTTGACTTGCTCTCATAATCGCTAACCTTCTTGAGTCATCTTGTCTAAGAAATTGCCACCCCGCGGCTGAATCAAAGGCATCTTGGATCGTTGGAACTCAAAGAATTGTAAAAAGTATCGAGTTGGTGTAGTTCCGAGAAGCCATGGTGAGGACATTGACGAAGGAGTCCTTTAAAACGTTCCCATGCTTCATTGAAGGTTTCGTTTGGTTTTTGGAAAAAAGTAATGATCTCATTCCGATAGTATTTTGTTTTTCAAAGTGGGAAAAATTGAATTTATGAATTTTTTTGCAACAGTCGTCCCATTTGAGAAATTGATCTAGGTGGTTCCTTGTCTAACCAATCTCGGGGCTTCATAGTCTAGATAAAAAGGAAAAAGCAAAAGCTAAACAAAGTGTCGTAACTTGCGGATGTCTAAAACGTTGAAGTGACCTTATTAAAGAAATCGAAAGGTGATTGTGAGGGTCTTAGTCCTACGGCCGTAAACTTATTGCTTTGCAACAAGAATTGATAAAGGTGTTTAAGCTCGAAATTGTTATCATTATTTGGTTGAACAACAATAGCATCTTCATACCCCCTCGATGGGTGCTTGTAACAATTGGCCATGGTACGATTATCGAGCCATTGAAACAATGTTTTGATTGACAAGTGGTTTCTTCTAAATCAAAAATTTTCAAAACAACCGGAGAGTTTGTTGTTGAAACGACGTCTTTGATATGCGAACGGTGCGCATAAAAAGGAAAAACTAAAAATCAAAGCAAAACTCTTACACTATTTTTTTTAATCACAATAAATATAAACGGTTACAACGGAAGAGACAAAAACCAAATAATCAACTACTTCACGGTAAGCTCTCAAAAATTGCTTTCCAGGTAGCCGTACTTTGTAGAGACACACATGGCAAGTGGTAAATCTTTATGTTCGATTTGGGAACCAACAAGGTTCACACGGATAAATGAATATATGATAATACCTCCGTTGAAGAGTATTATATTTTTGTATTTTTTACCAATTATTGACGTTTTTATTTTCTTAATTTAAAATGGAAGATTTTTTTTATATTTTGATTTTACTTTTTTTATATCTTTTACTTATACTAAAAAGGAAAAGAAAATGTTTTTTTTACTTTTATATTTTATGATTTTTTTTTGGATACGTTGAATTAAAAACAAGAATGAACACTTTTCGGAGGGTGAAAGGATCTTCTAAACCAAATAAACTAAACGAAGGAATCTTAAACACTATCCCCGCTGCGCGCAAAAACTTGATGTAGGTTTTATTACCCAAATATATATATATAATATATAAAATATATATATTATATATATATATATTTATAAAAATATATATATATAATAAAATACTTCAAAAGCAATTAAGAAAATTCCCTAAGGAAAATTCACTCTTAAAAATATATATAATATAATATATAATATGTATATTTAACCGGGTAAATATGATCACCCGGGTCGTTTCCCCAACGACAAGTGAAATTGAAACCTCGGTTAATCTTTGATTCTGATTTGAATGAAGCAAGGATATTTTTGATAATCTATATCTACTAAATAAAAAACAACAATTAAAATTGAAAAATTAAAGGCAATTAATCAATTAAACAAATACGGAAAACAAATAAAACACGACGATTAAGCAAATAGACTAAAATTAAACCCTAAGATTGCAAACTAATTTTCTACACCTAAATTAGGATAAAAGAAAATTTTAAGAAAAATAAAAATATTTTTTAGATTATTTTTGAATTTTTTATCAATTAAAAACTATTTAATTCTAATTAAATCCTAAAAATAAAAAAAATAGAAAATAATTGAAATTATATTTTTCCTAAGTAAAATAAGTAAAAAGAAAATTTTAGAAAAAGGAATTACTATTTTTGGCTTTTTAGATTAAAAGATATGATTTTTCTAAAATTTAAACTAATTAAAAACTATAAAAATAAAAGCCCTAATTTTTATCTTTTTAATAAACTTTAATTAAACTAATTAAAAATTTAACCTAATTATTAATTAAAAATTAAAAACTAACTAACTATAACTAACTGAGGACTAACTATGAAAAACCTTAAAGGACTAATAGTGAAAACAAAGAGTCAAACGGGGAACTAACTGAGTTAACAAGCAAATATCAAAATTACAAAACCTACCCTGAGGCCAAGCCCGATTACACCCCAAGTCCCTTAAAGCCTAAAAATAAGTTGAGATTTAAAAAGTGCTTTTTAGGAAAAACTTAAAAGAGCAAAGTTGGAGAATAAGCTGGCAAGAACAACTTTAACAAAAGCTATATGGAATGAAACCCACTGATAAGCTCAATTAAAGCTTATTTATAAGCTGTTTACAGAAACAAGGGCTTATCCTTGGTTTTTGCTAAATAAGCTGTAAAAAGCTCAAAATAAGCTTAAAGTAAAATCTAAAAGCTGTTCTAAACTCCCTAAGATGTGCTTAAACTAATTGAGAAAAGAAACAAAAGCTGGAAACACTTTTAAGCTATTGAAAATGATTATGAAAATGGCTAACTCAGGAATTAAGCTAAAATGCACAAAATCAAATTAAGCTAAAAAGCTTAAAAAACAAATCTAGATTATGAGCTTCTAAAAACTAATAAAGCTACTTATAAACTAGCTATTTAAGCAATAAAAACTACTACCTTAAGCTAGAATTCAGATTTTTAGAAACTAAATATTTAACCTACTGTTTTTGGCCTTTTAACTTTTTGAGTGACTTTGACAGCTGAATTAAGCTAGGTAGATAAGCTAGAAAATGCAAATTAAGACTTAATCTATAATAAGCTATACCTAGACTTTATCCTACTTGAATTTAAGAACCTAAGACCTACTTTTACTTAACTACAATTAAGTTCAAAAGTGACAGCAGGAACAACCTAGTTCCTGCTGATGCACTTGACACTTAGCACAAATCCAATAGTGCAGGTTACCTTAAGGGTAAACCTGCACTTGGACACTCTTCTTGAGTGTTTATAAACACAAAGCAAGCACAATCAAAAGCTCAAAGAGCTTTGATCAAAATGAAGCAATTAAAAACTAAGCTACAAGCTCCCCTGGTGCAGGAACATGCATTATAAGCCACAAATTCATTTAGACTAAAATTTAAGAACTCAAACCTTTTTAAAACTTGTTTTCTTATTAAAACTCAGCTGAGCTCAAACTTTTTAATTATTGAAAACTAACTTATAAAGACTGAATTACTACTCATTTTAAATGAGAACACAAGTGACTCAAATAAATGTTGCACACCTAACTGACTTTTGCAGTCAAACACCTATGCCAAACACCCCTGTTAATTCATGATAGTTTTGAAAAAGCTTTTGATAAACTAAGAATCTACATATTAAAACTAATTACCAGATGAATAACAACATTAACTAAATCTATTTAAACATAACTAACAACTGAAATAAAGCCAGCAATCTCGATTTATACTACTTACCTACTATTTTGGTTATTTTAATAGATTAATGATGGCAGACATGAAAATCTTAAGATTTATTAACTACTTAATCAAAATCAGATAATCTAACTAAGCCTAATAACAAATAAAAGATATAGAATAACAAATAAGCAACCATTATAAGCAAATAAAAAGATTTAAGCATAGAAAGTAAATAGACAATTATTAAAAGGAAAAACTTAAAGAAATTAAAGAGAAACTTACAAATCCTCTAGCTAAACAAGAGGAACCAAATATGGCAGCTACAAGCTCCCTAGCTTATTAATAAGCTAGGGTATAAGTCCATGGGATCTCATCCATTACTAGATCCCCTTCCATAAGCTTAAATCCAATAAATCCAAAGTAAATAGAAATTTTAAGCTAATTTTACAGGTTTAAAGTATGATTAAGATGAGTTGAGCTTCATAATAAGCTTATAGACTTATTCAAACTGATTTTAAGCTTATGAGGGCTTATTGAGCTTTAGCTTAATATCAAATAAGAAAAATAAAGACTTATGAATTTTTAACAAAAGAGTTTTTTGAGAGATTAAAAACAACTGAACTTTCATTAAAAAAAAGGAAGATTTTGATTACAAAACTTAAAAGGAAAGTTACAAGATTAAAACAAAATTAAGCTAGAAATTGAAAATTTAAGCTAAAACCTAAATTCAAAGGCTAAAAACAACGTGTCAGTGTGGAGAAGAGTGAGGCTCTATTATAGCCTTATAGAGAAACATGCTAGGCTGAACTACTTTTTAGACGCACCCATCAATCTCAGCCATCAAATCAACCAATCATTGGGTCTTTGTTTTTGGCCGTTGGATCACTAAGTGACCTCACACGGATTGCCAAGCTGGCAATCCATGTGAGGCTCACTTGTGCTTCTTCTCTGAGTAGAAATAGTACAAAACCCACATTCCATGTGTGCTTCTCCATTGATGACGTGGCTATGTGCTTGAGAAGAGCTAATGAATTGGGGCCCCCCCACCCCTTGATTTACTGATTTGACCTTGCCACCATGTATACGACCACTTGAATAGTCCATTTTATCCCTCAATTTTCGTTTGCCCCTTGTTTTGACTGCTAGGTGAAACGGAGAAGGAGATGAATAGTGTTCGCGCCACTTTTTTAACTGAAAGGTAATTCAGTTGGATCTTTGGGGTATTTGACGTTTTAGTCCTCTCAAATATTCTCTCCATCTCTAGTATAAATTATGTTTGGAAATTTGCAAGATTAGTCCCTGTGGTTTATAAAAAGAGAGTTGGGCTATGGTTTTGGGCTTATGGATCCGGTTGAGGCCCATTTAGGGTTAGGGACCATTTATGGACTTTTCTGAAAGTTGAGGGGTTATTTTGAAACATTTTGGGTCTTTGTGACTTTTTTGACCAGAATAGTCTGGAGGTTTGACTTATTATCTGGCTTTGCCTTCGGCTTTTGTACACCTTCCGTTCTCATTGGTCCGTGCTTGCCCGTTTTTGACGTTTTTCTATGATTTTTGATATATCCGGTACCTGCCACACAAACACAAATACAAGCAATTGTTGCCATTTTTTGGTCCTGTTGGGGTTTTTAATGGGTTATTTCTAAGGTATTAACGGATATTTGTATTTTACACTTAACAAAATCCCCCAAACTAAATGATTGCGTGTCCTCACGATACACATGCCTTATTAATCAAAATACCTAAAAATTCCCCAAACAAAACCTTTGAGAAAAGTACAAAGATTTTTAGTCCTAGAGAGATAAGATAACACAAGTTATAAAACACCCGATTTCCATTTTCAAAGATTTTTCTGTTTTTAATGATTTTTTTCTTAATAATAACTACCTAAAAAAAAACTACAACTTAGTTGTGTGACATAATTGTATTGTTTTTTCATTACCTCATTGTGTAACTTTAAGGATCATAAACAAAAAGCACAATTAATGTCCTAAAAAATAACACATCATCCCCGATTTTTCACTTTTCCCATGCAAACTAAAAACAAGATCATTGTTTACTTACAAGTCAGACACTAACACTACTCATAATTACTAATTGTGTACTTACTTTTCCTCCCGCAAATCCTAAGTTTGTATCTCAAGATTTTACTTAAGTCATATACCCGAAGGCTCTTTCAACATTTGTTTTGATACTTATTAATTCCAATAATAAAGCGTAACGGTTAAGCACGCAATAATTACTCCTAGCCCCTTTACAAAAGATCAAATGTCACAAGATTAAAGTCCACATCGAGGCGCCAAAATTTGGCTTTTTATTAGGCTACTTAAGCAAGGCACCATTCATGTCATATACCCTAAGGCTCTTTAAGACATGAATGGACCAATCTCATTTGTACCATATACCCTTAGGCTCTTTAAGGCACAAAATAAGACAAAAATTAAGCAACATTATTAAACCTCAGTCCTTTAGAAGGCTACAACATCGGCCACGCCTCCGACAAGATTAGCAAACAATTGATGACTTCGGTAACTTCCTCAGACTTTTAGAAGGCTGTAACCTCGATGTGAGCCGGCAAGATGCAGCAAACCTTTTTATCAGTCACGGATTATTATTGAATTCTACTTTATCCCATAATACCCAAAGGCTCTTTAAGGAATAATCAAAATGATTTCTTTATATTATACATATAGTAAGCCCAACTACATTTTTATAGATTTTTTTTCATTAACCAATTAATTAATTTAACATATTTTTTTTGCAAATAGAAAAATTTCGTTTAAGAAAACCAAAGTATAAACTCGAACTAAAATTCTTATTTACCGATGATGTTTGACTTTATCATCGATAAAGCTTTTTTCTCTGAATATGTTGATTAGACTTTTAAGAGTAAAACTCTAATTTGTAAAAATTAAAGAGAACACGTATAATTAATCATTTTAAGAACTCCGGGGAAGAAAAACCACAAGTTATTCTTATAAGCCTTTAAGTTTTCCAAATAAACTTTGTTTAGCATCCTAATTCGTAATCAACACTATCATCTCTTATTCTTCGCAATTTAAAATCTCTAAGAAAGAAATTCGCGAATACTTAGCCTATATAAAATCCAACTCGGCATATTTAAAATCTACTTGAGATTAGCACAAGTCTTCATTTACTAACGATTCAAGTCTAGCATGTTTAAAGTCTTCATGAGACTAGCACAAACTATCATCATTAATTGTTAAGGGAGAAAGCTAGAACTCTACACGTACGATCGGGTCAAAAATTACTTCTTATTCTTACCAACGGAAAACCTACATTTTTGTCTTAACACTTATATTTTTTTTATTTTTTTTATTATATTTAAATACTATCCTAAAAATTTAAATTTTTTGCTATTTTTGTGGGAAAACAAGTACGTGAGAACAAAACAATAAGCAGGTAACATCAAATCGATAGATTCCCTTCCCCAAACTAACACGAAACATTGTCCTCAATGTTTAAAGTCGGGTTCTACGAAAATCTAAGCCGTTTATGAATTATGCAAAGATAAACGTGAATCGATAAGATGAAAGGATATTGGATTTCCCCAAACTAATTTCAAACAAAGGATGAGAAGCTCGAGTAGAACGAGACAAATCAACCGGACACGAGAGGCTTCAAAGAATTTGTTGGTTCAATCCTGCACATAAATCACAACAAACAACAAACAACGAAAAACGGAAGAGGATAACCTCTTCACACATCACAACACATTAGATAGAAAAAAGAAAATAGAAAGGATAAGCATGGGGTGAACTCCCACGAAGCGGCTTGTTTTTGGTCACCGAGTCGCAAGCTCGACTCGATCCCTGAATTAATTTGTCCTTAGGGAGAGCAAATAGAAAACTTTCATTGAACATACCACTGGCTTATGAAACGTGACGATGCCGGGGTCAAAAATGAAATTCTCACTCCTAAAGGAGAAAATCAAAGGTGATTCCTTGGTGTAAGGGAAATATGGAAGAAAAATCCAAATGATAATTGTGAAGGAATTGACATCTTCAACATTGCTTTGGTAGAAAGCTTCATTAAGCACAACATTCTTCATAACCAAAATGGGCTCAAAATTCAAACATTTATCTGGTGGTTCTGGCGGAGGCAGAAGAAATGACGGTTCTTTGAAAACTAAAAGAGTCCCGGAGGAAATGTTCTCTTTTAAATTCTCCTCCAATGTTACAAGATTTTTATCATGAATGGCATGATAAACTAGTATACCCGGTTTGAATACTTTGTCCTCGTTTCCGAGAGAATTCAAGGTAACACTAGCCGACAACTCCGCAGTGAAAGGCGAGTCGGAATCTAACAAAGGAGATGGTAAAATACTTGATTCGGAGGAATCAAATGAAACGATTAAGTCCTTTTTAAAATCCTTTGGTTTGGAAAAATGATCATTAAAATCAATCGGATTATCAAAAGTGATACTTATTGGCATGACAATAGTATGGATTGGATAATCACTTGAAACTTCATCTTCTTTTTCTTTGGTTTCTTCAACTTCTTGAGGATGAGAAGGAAGTTTTGGTGTTTTATGTAAGTAAGTTGCTAAGAGACAAAGTATCTTTTTCCTTATCGTAATTCGAGTCATCATTTTCCACACAAATCGGACCAACGAGAAAAACATCGGCGTCTTCCAAGAACAAACTTTCTCTCCGGTGAGAGTAGGGGAAGTAGGATTGCTACTTAAAACTTCAAGGGTGGGAGGGAGGGTAAGATCAATTCCCGGTGGAATCGAATCTCTTTCAAGATAAGCTTCAAATTCACTTTCTTCCGGTGAAGTAAGTGTAAAGGAAGAAGAAGACTTAATCTTGACATCCTTATCGTTCTTTTCAAAGAGAGGATTCACTTTGCTAGATTTGAAATTATCATTGAATTCAAAAAGAGGATTTGAGTAAACTTGAAAATTTACTTCATGGAAATCCTTCTTAAGAGTCGAATCATCATTACCCGGTGGTAACGAATCAAGAGGAGCAAGTTCATCGGCGAACTTCTCTAAATTTTCACTAGTCTTCACCGGAGAAGAACTAGGAGGAAGAGTATTGGTGATACTGCCACTAAACGGATCGTCTTTTGAAAAATCAATGATAGAAATGGCATGAACAAAATTCTTTTCCTTGTTTTTCTCAAAATCCTCAATTTCTTAGTGATCTTATAATATAAACCTAAGCTAACTAAACATTTGCACCAATAACCTTTTGACTTTTTGAGGTCAAATGTCCTAAACAATTACCAGCACCTTTAAATGGATAGAATTTTGAAATGCTTTATGATTTTGATAATCTAATGCCGAATCCTTAATACCCGATTACTTCTAGATTATTTCCAGCTTTAACTAAAACATATTTCAACAATTAACTAGCTAAATTTTATTGATCTACAACTATGCTACTATATTTTTATGTTTTTTATAGGGTTTTTTGAAGGAAACTGGGAAATCTAAGATTTAATAAACATAGATATGCTGGATACTATTCAAGATGTAATAACTATAAATTTTTAGCATTTGGAGGATCCTTATAAGCACAATTATAGCTGTTTTTTTTTATACATTAAGCTAATAGCAGGTTATTATATTATAAGCTCAAAGTTAAAGTATAAAAAATTAAAGGGAAAACTAAGGAAGCTTACTAAATCCTCTAGCTGGAACTCAAGTGGACCCATATTATGGCCAGCATAGCCACATGCTCCTAGGCTTTTATAAGCTAGGTATAAGTCCATGGGGATCCTTCCCTTTTAGATCCCCCTTCCATAAGCTATAATCCATTAAGTTTAAGGTAAATAGGAATTTTAAAGCTGTTTTAAGAATTTAGGTAAGATTAAGCTAAGTTGAGCTCTATTTCACCTTATAGACTGTAATAGAGCTTTTATGAGATTGTTGAGCTTATAGCCTTAACTTCAAATAAGAAAAATGAGAGCTTATGAATTTAACAAATGAGCTTTGAGAGATTAATAACAACTGGAATTTCCATTAATAAAAGATTGATTACAATTACTTAAAAGGAAAAAATGTTATAAATGGTTTTTTAAAAGGAAAAATTAAGCTAAAAGAAATTTAAGCTAAACGTTAATTAAAAAGCTACTTTCTACTTTCGTGAGTGTGTGATTAGTGAGGCCTTTTTATAGGCTGTAGATGAAGCTTCTAGTCTCTCATGCCTTGCTCTCCAATCCTTCAATCTCATCCCTTGAATCTCTTAATCATTGGATCATGATTTATAGCCGTTGGATCATTTGTGGACACTTGAGGATCGCCAGGCT
Source organism: Tanacetum coccineum (assembly GCA_026074375.1). NCBI lineage: Eukaryota > Viridiplantae > Streptophyta > Magnoliopsida > Asterales > Asteraceae > Tanacetum > Tanacetum coccineum. The sequence continues at coordinate 6,525 of BQNB010088422.1, read as the reverse complement.
GTCATTCTTTGATTGTGACAGCTTGTGCTTTCTTTGAGTGTTGTTTTATTGTGTATTTTTTTTTAATACCAAATTTTCTTTGTGCTTTCTCCATGTCCCCGTGGCTACCAAGCTTGAGAGAGCTAATGAATTTGCCTTGATTACTGTTTTGACCTAGCACCAATGTATAACGACCACTTGAATAGTCCATTTTATCCCTCAATTTTCGTTTGCCCCTTGTTTTGACTGCTAGGTGAAATAGAGAGGTGTGAATAGTAATAAGCTTCTATGGGGGCGGGGGGGGGGGGGGGGGGGGGGGGGGGGGGGGGGGGGGGGGGTGGCGCTTTTTTTTTATTTTTTAAACCATATTCATTTTAAGACTTTGGTATTGAGAACTAGTCCTCCACTTTGTTTTCTTTTTTTTTTTCCTTTTCTAGTTATTAAAATTAGTTTTGAAATTTGCAAAACTGCCCTTGTTTGGTTTTGTATAAGGTTGAATGGCTTTTGGAAATGGCTTAAGGATCTATTTGAGGACTTTTCTAAAAGTTGATGTGTAGTTTGATAAAATTTGGGTCCTTGTTGACCTTTTTTTGATCCAAGATCTGAATAGGAGGTTTGACTTTTTCTGGCTTTGCTTTTGGCTTTTGTAAACTCTTCCGTTCTCATGTCCGCGCTTGCCCGTTTTTGACGGTTTTCTTGTGATTTTTGATATATCCGTACATGTATATACAAAACACAAAAACAAGCATATCTTTGCCATTTTTAGTCTATTTTGGGTTTAATTGGGTTATTTTAGGTATTAACGGATATGTGTATTTTACACTTATCATATAGCTTAAATCTTAGTATTTCATTAAATTGTCATAATATCATAAAAACCAAAAAATAGTTGGCATAGTTGCAGATCTATGAATTTAGCTTAATTAGTTGTTGATTAATGTTTGTTAAGCCTGTTATAAGCTACTTCATATCTGGTTTAATAAGGGTTTGTCAATTGGATTTTTAATTTCATAAGCCTAAATGAAACCTGCTAAAGTTAAAGGGGTGTTTAGATTAGCTATGTTTGACCCTTCTATAGTCAAGAGTATTTTGTGTTTTCACTTATGGTCAGTTTATATTTCATATTTGTTTTAGTTTTTTTAAAATGGTTTGCTGGTTTAGCTTAAGCTTAAAAGTTGTGAGGTACTCTCTGCTACTTCCTGCTCCTGGGGAGTTTCACTCTTTTCTTTTGTGATAAAATTTGATCTCCAAGCCTTCCTAGCTTGGATTTTGTTTGCTAGATAAATTCCATTTTACACTTTTTGAGTGTAATAGTTATGAGGATTTCACCAATTAGGTAAACTGCATACTGATTTGTGACTTGTCAATTGCATCTGCGTAGCAGTAACATTTTGTTTACTACTGCTGACTTTTTATCTTCTGTTAGAATAGTGTTTGTAGGATTTTAGATCTTAAATTCAATTAGCTTTAGTTACTATATAGTATTATGTTAGATTTAGCTTGTTTTTATATCTTAGCTTATTGCATAGAGTAATTTTAGTTAGAATTTCATAATAAAACCTCAAAATAGCCAAAACTTGTAGTAACTCTTTGTTAGCTTTTACACATTTTGATTTCTAGCTTTTAGTTACTTGTTTTTTTGATTTGATTCAATAGTTATAGTAGGTAGTTAAGTTGTATGTTAATAAAAGCTCAGTTTTGTTTAGCTTAATGTGCATTTTAGCTTATTTATTTTTGAGTCTTTTAAGGTGTTCATTTTGAGTTAGCCCATTTTATTAATCTTCAATTGCGTGATAGCCTTATGTAATGATTGTTAAGTTAGCTTTTTAGTCTTAGCTTCTAGGTTTCATCATCGCCTAAATTAGGACAGCTTTTATTTTAAAATTTGAGCTTATAATGAGTAGTGTGCAAGCTTTTGAATGAAAACTAGCTTTTTGGTCTTTAAAACCCAACTTTCTGTAATAGCAGCTTCATAAGCTGATTTTTAGCTTATTATTGACTTAGAGCTTAAGGTGCCTTCATTAAAAATGCTTAAAAAAGTGCCCTTTACAATTTTGAGCTTTTAGTTTTGGAAAATAAAAAAAAAGTAAAAAAAAGGCAAGCCTGGGACTCGAACCCCCGACCCCAACACCTCAACTCTTTATAACACACACACACCACACTCCCTACCGCTGTGCCCTTGGGTCTTTTCCGTTAGACTCTCACACTATTAAATCTTTATACTCATTTTTCCCTTATAAGCTAGATAAGGCTTGTTACCCCCAGCTTATTTCGAAGCTCTTATTTAGTTTAATTTTTCTACTTTAAACTCCTTTCATTTTAAAATATTTGTTTTTTTTTTAATTTTTTTTTTTTAATTAAAAAAAAATTCCTAAAATAAGCTGTGTCATCGGGCTTTTTTGTCTAGCGCGATATAAATAGTTTATGCTTATTTTCTCGTAATTTTTCTAGATTTTTTATAGTTCGTTTTGTATTTTTTAAACATTTTTTTTCATTAAAAAACTTTAAATAAATCATAAAAATAGAAAAAAAAATATATAATCTTTTTTAGGAAAATTTTCTTTTATTCATATAGTTCGTAGGAAAATTAGTTTGACTATCGTAGGTTGATTTCTTTGAGGCATTTTCGCTTTTTAGGGCTCGGTTTTCGATTCTCCGTAAATTCTTTTTTGTGGATTTCTTTTCAAAATTTTATCATTTAGTTTTCAATTTACACAAAATCCCGTTATTTTTTCTATACTAGAATTAGATTATAATTCAAATTCTAGGGTTAAGGTGCTAACTAGGTTAATTTTGTCATTTCGTTTACGTCGCTGACGTTTTTAGTTCAATTTAATTATTTTTAATTGTTTTTAGTGGTAGAAAATTATTCAAAAAAGGTGAAATCTTCATCAACATTGTCCAAAACTTAACTCGAGGGTATCAATTCACATTTCTTTGGGATACGACCCGGTAATCACTTACCGGTTAATATACGTATTATATTATATAAATTTTGAAGAATTTCTTTTTTACCTTTGTCTCAAGGGTTAATAATTGGTAAATCTTTCCTTAGTTTTTATATATTATATTTTTTACGTGTGTTAGATTCTACGAATCAGCTTGCTCATTCAAAAACAACAGTGAATGCTGCTAGACCAATGTCATATCTTTCTAAAACAGCACATTCAACTGTTAAGAGGCCCATTAATAATAACACATCATTTAAAAATAGTAATATTAATCAAAGGGTTAATACTGTTAGGGGTAAAAATGTTAATACTGCTAGGCCAAAAGCAGTAGTTAATGCTGTTCAGGGAAATAATGTTAATGTTGTTAAGGCCTCAGCTTGTTGGGTTTGGAAACCAAAGACTAAAGTTTTAGACCATGTTTCTAAACACAACAGTGCATCAATCACCCTAAAGAAGTTTGATTATATTGATGCACAAGGCAGATCCAAGTCAGTGATGGCTTGGGTCCCCAAAAGAAACTGATTTTCTTATCTAATGTGCAGGGCAATCCACAAATGGATTTACAGGATAAAGGAGTAATTGATAGTGGATGCTCAAGGCACATGACAGGGAACATGTCCTATCTTACAGACTATGAAGAGATAGATGGAGGATATGTTGCTTTTGGAGGGAACCCTAAAGGAGGGAAAATCACAGGAAAAGGTACCATTAAAACTGGTTAATCTGATTTTGAAATGTGTATTTTGTGAGAGAGAGTTAAAGTTTAATCTATTTAGTGTCTCCACAAATGTATGATAAAAAAGAATAGTGTTCTTTTTAATGAAACTGAATGTATCTTTTATTTATTTTAAATCATTTAGTTAATTGATGAAAGTAAAGTTTTACTTAGGTTCCTAGAAAGAACCATATGTATAGTGGTTTGATTTAAAGAACATAATTCCTAAAGGAGGTTTTAACTTGCCTTTTTCGCAAAAAGACACATATGATTGATCTATACTTTGGCAATAGAGGCTAGGTCACTTATATTTTAAAACCTTGAATTAATTGGTTTTGTAAGGAAATCTGGTAAAGTGGTTTACCTTCTAAAATTTTTGTATAAATGATGATAACTGTGTTGCTTGTATCAAAATGGGTGAAAGCTAGTACAAAGCACTTATAAGGACCACAAATTAGAACTTATCAGTCTTCCTTTACACTTGTTGCATATGGACTTGTTTGGTCCAACATTTGTAAAAAGCCTTATGAAGAAAATGTATTGCCTAGTTGTCATAGATGATTATAGTAGGTTACATTGGGTTTTCTGTCTTGCTACTAAGGATTGAGGACTAGTGGCTCATTTCTTGTGTCCTTTTGTAAACTGGGCTAGAAATCTAGTAGTCACAAGGTTAAGGTAGATTAGATGTGATACTGGATCTCGAGTTCTCAAGGGGACTGAGTTCAAAAACAGAGAAATGAATCAGTTTTGTGAGATGAAGGGTATTTTGAGACAATTTAGTGTAGCTAGAACTCCTCAACAAAATGGAGTTGCTGAGAGGAGGAATAGGACACTAATTGAGGCTGCTAGGACTATGCTAGCTGATTCTAAGTTGCCAACTACTTTTTGGGCAGAAGCAGTTAATACTGCTTGCTATGTGCAAAATAAAGTGTTAGTAGTTAAGCCTCATAACAAGACCCTATATGAACTTTTTCATAGTAGAACACTAACTTTAAGTTTTATAAGACCATTTGGGTATCCTGTTACTATTCTTAATATCATAGATCACTTAGGCAAATTTAATGGTAAGGCTGATGAAGGTTTCTTTGTTGGATACTCTTTAAATAGTAAAGCCTTTAGAGTATTCAATAGTAGAACAAGGATAGTGGAAGAAAACTTGCATATTAGGTTTAGTGAGAGTACACCTAATGTTGTAGGTAGTGGACCAGATTGGCTATTTGATATTGATGCACTAACAAGAATAATGAATTATGAGCCAATTGTTACAAGTACACAGTCTAATGGTTTTGCAGGTACAAAAGCAAGTGATAATGCAGGTCAAACTAGAAAGGAGATAGAACCTGTCAAAGATTACATTTTCTACCATTATGGAATGCTGATCTAACATATTCCTAAGATCCAAAGAGTTCTTATGATGATGGATCGAAACCTTCAAGTGATGATGAAAAGAAGGTTGATGAAGATCTAAGAAAAGATAGTGAATGTAATGATCAAGAGAAGGAAGATAATGTTAACATCACTAACAATGTTAATGCTGCTAGCACAAATGAAGTTAATGATGTTGGTGGAAAAACAAGCATTGAACTTCCAGTTGATCCAAATATGCCTGCTTTGGAAGATGTTAGCATATTTGATTTCTCAAGAAATGATAAAGATGATGGTGTAGAGGCTGACATCAACAATTTGGATACAACAATATAAGTCAGTCCTATTCCAACTACAAGAATTCATAAAGATTATCCTCTTGATCAAGTGATTTGAGATTTGCAATCAGCTACTCAAATAAGAAAGATGTCAAAGAAATTGGAGGAACATAGGTTTGTTAGTACTATTCAACAAAGAACAAACCATAAAGACCTTCAAAACTGCTTGTTTGCTTGCTTTTGGAAGAACCCAAAAAGGTAATTTATGCATTGCAGGATCCAAGCTAGATAGAGGCTATGCAAGAAGAGCTTCTACAATTCAAGTTACAAGAAGTTTAGACTTTAGTAGATTTACCAAATTGAAAAAGGGCTATAGGCACTAAATGGGTTTTCATGAATAAAAAGGATGAAAGGGGAATTGTGATAAGAAATAAAGCAAGATTGGTTGCTCAATGGTACACACAAGAAGAAGGGATTGACTATGATGAAGTCTTTTCCCTTGTTGCAAGAATTGAAGTAATTAGGATATTTTTAGCTTATGCTTCATTTAAAGATTTTGTGGTGTATCAAATGGATGTAAAAAGTGCTTTCCTCTATGAGAAGATTAAAGAAGAGGTGTATGTATGTCAACCACCAGGATTTGAAGATCCAGACTTTCCTGATAGAGTATACAAGGTTGAAAAAGCACTATATGGACTACATCAAGCTCCTAGAGCTTGGTATGAAACCTTGTCAACATATCTGTTAGACAATGGGTTTCAAAAAGGGAAAATTGATAGGAACTTATTAATCAAAAGGCATAAAGGTGATATTTTGTTGGTCCAGGTTTATGTTGATGATATCATCTTTGGTTCAACAAAGAAGGAGCTATGCAATGCATTTGAGAAGTTGATGTATGAGAAATTTCATATGAGTTCCATGGGAGAACTTACATTCTTCTAGGGATTACAAGTGCAGCAGAAGAAGGATGGCATATTTATTAGTCAAGATAAATATGTTGTTGAAATTTTAAAGAAATTTAGGTTTACAGAAGTCAAGACTGCAAGCACACCAATGGAAACTCAAAAGCCTCTGCTCAAGGATGAAGATGGTGAAGAAGTGGATGTTCATATGTATAGGTCAATGATTGGTTCATTGATGTATCTTATATCTTCAAGACATGATATCATGTTTGCAGTGTGTGCCTATGCTAGATACCAAGTCAATCCAAAGGTTTCACATCTTTATGCTATGAAAA
>BQNB010088421.1:3989-27666 GCA_026074375.1 Tanacetum coccineum | reverse complement strand
CTGAAAAGTTGTCAGGAATGTCGTTTTACATTAAATTGCTTTAGAGTCCGAGTCGTGAAAACGTGATTTAGATGGTCGTTCTAATAAGTCAAGCCAGACCCTGAAAGGTCAAAGGTACAATAGTTATCTAAAGTTCCGAAAATTGCCGGATGTCACATCTACAGTTTAAGATTCAAAATGTTTGGGTTTTGGTTGACTGTCCCAAAGGGGTGAGACCTATTGGAACAAAATGGGTCCTCAAAAACAAGAGAGATAAAAGGGGAATCGTCATTAGAAACAAGGCCAAACTGGTGGCTCAAGGACATACTCAGGAAGAGGGAATTGACTATAAAGAAGTCTTTGCACCAGTTGCAAGGATTGATGCTATTAGATTATTCTTAGCCTATGCTTCCTATATGGGCTTTACAGTATACCAGATGAATGTTAAAAGTGATTTTCTATATGGGACTATTAATGAAGAGGTATATGTGATGCAACCTCCTGGTTTTCAAGATTCACAGTTCGTAGACAAAGTTTACAAGGTAGTGAAGGCTATGTATGGACTTCACCAAGCACCTAGAGCTTGGTATAGTACTTTTTCCAAGTATTTGTTGGATAATAGCTTTCAAAGAGGTACCATAGATCAGACATTGTTTATCAGAAAGCACAAAGGAGAGTTTTTTCATGTTCAAGTGTATTTGGATGACATTATATTTTGATCATCAAATCCAAAGTTGTGCAGAGAATTTGAGGCTCTAATGCAAGACAAATTCAAAATGATTGTTATGGGTGAACTCAGCTTTTTTCTAGGCCTGCAAGTGTTACAAAAGAAAGATGGCATATATATCTCACAAGACAAGATGGCATCTATATTCTCAGATATCAGGTCAGCAAATACTCCCATGGATAGGGAGAATCCTTGGGGAAAAGATGGAACTGGTAAAGATGTGGAACTTCATTTGTATAGACCCATGATTGGATCCTTAATGTGTCTCACTGCATCAAGACCAGATATCATGTTTGCTATCTAAGCATGTGCTAGATACCAAGTGATACCTAAAGAATGTCATCTCCATGTTGTTAAGAGAATTTTTAGGTACCTAAAAGGTCACCCTAAGTTGGGACTTTGGTATCCTAAAGAGTTTCCTTTTGATCTGGTGGCATATTCAGACAGTGATTATGGTGGTGCTAATCAATATAGAAAAGTCCACAACTGAGGCAGAGTATGTAGCAGCTGCAAGTGGATGTGGGCAAGTGCTTTGGATACAAAATCAGTTGCTAGACTATGGGTACAATTTCATGAACACTAAGATATATATTGATAATAACAGTTCAATTTGTATAGTTAAAAATCCTGTCTTTCACTCTAGAACAAAACACATTGAGATAAGACATCATTTTATAAGAGATTGTTATGAAAAGAAGTTAATTAATGTGGATCATATTCATTCAAATGAAAATATAGCAAATCTTTTAACAAAAGCTTTTGATGTGGGGAGGTTTCAGTACTTAGTTGTAAGTATTGGGATGCTCAACCCCTAAAATATATGTCTCTTAATTTTTGTAAAGATTAGTATAGGATTTGCACTGTTATTAGATCAATAAGTGTTAGTGCTGCTAGAGTAAAATGCAACTGTTATTCATTTTTCCCACTGGTAACTTTCCACTGTTAGTGTTTTTCTTGGTTTTGGACTAACATTTACAGGATGAGCATGTCATGATGAGGCCACACATAATATGTACTTATTTTGTGAGTCAATCTGTCTTGGGTTGGGGTAAAGGAGCCTCTAGGATTAGGGTATTCATAGAATACTCATGGCCAGTCTTAGACTGTCCTCACTGGTGAGTGGAGGTTCTGTAACAATGACGACTAGTTGAAATACCTGCTTGAGTCCTTAACTTTCGAGGCACTGTAGTATGAGACATCATTCATGGGTTATACACAAATGTGGTCCACAAGAGTTACCCTCATGTCTCTCTAAGCGTTCTTAGTGTGCATGAGGTGTGCTGTCGCATTTAGGTGTGTAATTATTAGAGAAGGGACTCATACTGCCAAGACATATGACCTAGTATGGATGTGGTAGGGTGGTGCCTCAGGGAACTTTTATAATAGGTTAAACAGGGATACAGTGGTGAATATGTGTATTAATTTTTTTCATGGGTCAGATAGCGAGCAAATGACTCATGAATTCATGCATGTCTATCTTGCTTATGCAAGTGTGTGTGTATGGATAGGGTAGGCTTACTTTTGATTATTGAAGATAAGTTGATACCATTAAGAATATTTCCCACTGTTTGACCAACTAGTTTCCACTGTTAGGCTTAGTTTCCACTAGTTGACTATTTTTCCGCTAACAATATAGCCGTTGGCACTGTTGGGCACAACAGTTTGTTTCATTAATTAATATAATCGTTGAGATTTTTTCGCTGCTTCTTTTGCTATAAAGTCTCTTAAATTGGTGTTTCAAGATATTTATATTGTTTTCAAAGATTTCTTCATCTTAAAATTTCAATTATCTTGATTCGACCTAATCATAATCTTTCTAAGTGGCAATAAAATCCCAATTGTAGTCGCCCACAGTACCAACTCACCTAATCATCTTTAACCCTGCACCTTAAACCATCAATTTATCAATGGCAAAGCTTGCTTTTTGCGATTATCACAACATGGTGGCTATTTTGGAGAAAACAGAGCACAATGTTGACTTCCACCAGATAGTGGACTTCCTTGAAGCCTCTCACATAAGGCATGCTTTGATGATTAGTCCCACTGTCTATGTTTCACACATTTGACAGTTTTGGTCCACTGCAAAGGTCAAAACAGTGGATGGAGAAACACATCTTATTGCTAAAGTTAATGGCAAGCAAAGGGCTATCTCTGAATCATCAATTTGGAGGCATCTCAAACTAAATGATGAGGAAGGTATTAGCACTTTGCCTGACAATGAGTCCTGGTGGCAATCTTTTGGCGTTTTAATCACTTTAACCGTTTCATGGACTTACGTGACCGTGATCTTTTTGTCATCCTGTTTAGTCTTCCATTTGGTATGCAATTTATAAATCATACACTTTGATGACTATGGGAACCTTTTGGAAAGAGAGACTGATGAATTGGTATTTATAGAAGAGCCTGCCCGTTTACATCACCATTTGTCTAAGATAAGTCATAGGTTCCGGATTTACCTTCTGCTTCTGTTCATAGTCGTCACCTCGAACCAGTTTGCAACTCTGTTTCAGATCACAGAATTTAGAGATAAAGTTACATTCATAAATGGCAGTGATTTTGCAGTAAAGTTCTATGTTTTCTCACTTCTATAGATAAAAAAGTTATAAAGGCGTCTCTTTGACTTCTAAAAGTCAAAAGGTACTTGTATCATAAAATTTTGCTTCATTTTCAACAGCTTTCCTCAATTGCACAAGTTGTGGGGGGTTGATTCTTTGTTTAAATGCTGCAGCGAAGATATCCCACAGGGCACAAGGCATTGCAGCATTAGCAAGTAGGTGGCATACTTTAGCATCATGTAGTACCGATGATAGGTCTCATATGAGATTTTCACATTCAAAAGGAAATTTGGAGGCTGGAAGTAGCTTAATGAGATCGGTTTCTTTAGAAAATGATATGGAAGCTATGAACTATGCTCCACTCCCTACAAACGCACAACTCACGTCTTATTTATCTTCGTACCATAGGCGACAATCATTTCGTAAGTAAAATTATAAACTTTATATATTGTAGTATAAAAAGTAACATTTTTGTCTTATAATGCATTTAGAAGGAAATTTTTGTTGGTCGGAATCTTGTATCTGCCATTGGTCTACTGATGCGCGATTACAGTTTGACTTTTGAAGTCAAACATACGAGTATCATGAAATCAGATTAATAACAACTTTGGTGAAAATTTATATACCGAATTCTTTCATTACTGGTATATTTTATAGAGTTCCATATAATTCACGTTATTACCCAAAAGTTGACTAGAGTCCTGTCGACCTCAAAAGTCAAACTTCTTTATTTAAAAATTTGAATACAAGAATGCAAAACAAAGAAAATCTCAAACCTTAACCTTACTTATGTCATAGTTTAAGGTTCATTTCATGTCATTTATCGTTTTTTAACTTGTGGGTCCCACATGCAAACGAGTTAACCCAAACTTTTTTTTTGCAGTTATGTATCTGCAGAATAATCCAGGAGGCATCACTTTGTACTGTTGGACTTGTGACCGGAGTCTCATAAACACAATCTTTTTCTTCGAGTTATCGCTTGTTCTCTTTGTTCTTGGAAGGACAACCGTATTCACCATAGCCGAATGATTTTTCAATTTCAAGACTTTTTGAAATTTCCACGTCATACAGTGAGCTTCTGTTCTTATTATCAACAAAGTTTTGACAATGAGATTGCAGTTGGCTAAAAACACGCGCCCATGTGTTTGTTTCTGTATAATTGTATATGAGGTAACCAATTTATCGATCTTTTTTTTATAGTTGGTTTCATGTTATTTAAGTTTGAAGTTTAAAAAACTATCAAAATATAAAAATTACTATTATCACATGCATCACGGCGTTCTACAACGTTTGTAAATAAAACTATACGGATATTTTGCACGATTCGTTTGCGTTATACATTGTACATTATGGATGGTCATTTTTTGCCATAGTTGCAGATGTTTTTTTTCTTCTTTTTATTGTGTTTATAGTAAGAGGTCAAGGATATATGGTCGAGTTTCAACTAAATGTTGAGTTTTACAAATTCAGAAACTGAAGTTTGAAGTTAAATATTTGTGTGTTCATAACTCGCATAAGGTTTTTCAACCCGTATAAGCTTACTCGGGTTACGCACACTACAAAAAGTTAGTTGAGTTATCTACATTTTTAAGGTTAAATGTCCACACTTAAAATGTGTAAAATTATAATGGCTACACTTTGCTATATGCGGTAATAATGGGTGTGACAAATTTTCTTACACATATAAGTGTGGAAATATTATCAAAATGCCTATAGTAAAAAGTGTGAAAACATTTTTTGGATGTCCACACCTAAAAGTGTAGCAAAATTACAAAACATATAAACATTGTTAACTATACCATGGAGAAAAAACCGTGGAGAATTCAACTTTTTTTTTGTAGAGGCAGATATATTTATCGCATCATCTACTTCTTATATTTTTAATTGTCATTCACATTCGTTCTTTGATTTTGTTTCTAGCTACTAGTAGTTTGTTGTTACTTGTTACTCCTTTATGAAATATCTTTTGGTAATGAAATATCAATCAAATATTGTTTTGCTGAAGCTGATAAGAAATATGAGGTAGATGAAATAAGAAACGATTTGAGTGTCGCGAACGTTAAACATTAAAATTAGAAAAGTCTTAGGTCAAGATGATAAGGAATTTGTGGAAGCCATTCATTTCACCAGTTGAATGTCACCAATGTTAACATGCAAAACTAAGGATAAAAAGCCAATGCTTGTTCTCATAATTTTAAGTAAATTTCCAAAAATGAATTCACCACAAGCAATAATTTACTTATCAACTTCCTCTCTTATTTCATTTCTCTTTTACGGTCTCGCGATAACGTGTCTTACTTCCGCCACCGTCTCTGCTTCCGGTTGCGGTAATGAGACTGATTATCACGCGTTGTTGTCTTTTAAATCAAAGATCACTTATGATCCATACAAAGTTCTAGCCTCGTGGAACCATTCCTTTCGTTTCTGTGAATGGAGTGGTGTTTCGTGTGGAAAGCGGCACAAACGAGTGACTGTTTTACGACTGGATTCGCAAGGTTTAGAAGGCTCGTTGTCTCCTCATGTAGGAAACCTCAGCTTCCTCCGCGAGCTTTTTCTCAGGAACAACAGCTTTCAAGCAACCATTCCTCGTGAACTTGGTCTTTTATCTAGGCTACGCCATCTTAATCTTAATACAAACGAATTCAATGGAGTCATTCCAACAAACTTGTCTGGTTGTTCTAACCTCGAAGAGCTTCGGCTTGCAGAAAATAAGCTAGTTGGAAGCATACCCAAGGAGATTAGTTTACTCTCGAAACTTGCTAGTCTTGCAATTTACGACAATAAGTTAACTGGTGGGATCCCACCTTTCTTGGGGAATATCACATCAATGAAAGGATTCTCTGTTAGCGAGAACCCGCTGGGTGGGCGCATTCCAGATACCTTGGGTCTTTGGAAAAGCTTGACGGTATTTTACTCTGGTGGCTGCAACTTATATGGAAGCATCCCTCATTCCATTTTCAACCTCTCACTCCTAGTTAAATTTTCCTTAGCTGCAAATCACCTCAGTGGTAGTCTTCCTTCAGAAATTGGTTATCAGCTTCCGAATCTTGAGATCCTTCAGTTATGGGGTAACAAACTGACAGGAGTTCTTCCACCTTCTATTTCTAACTGTTCTAATTTAAGAAATCTTGAAATGAGTAACAACAGTTTTAGTGGGAAGTTGACAATCGATTTTTCAAAACTAAGAGATATTTATACAATTGGATTATATAATAACAACTTCCATGGACGCGGAGAAGCTGATGATGATATGAGGTTTGTTGATTCTTTGAAAAACTGCTCCGGATTAGAAGAATTGATTCTTTCTAATTGCAACCTTATAGGAGTGCTTCCGATATCAATAGGTAATCTTTCCGATCAACTCACCTTTCTAAATTTAGGAAAAAATCAATTGTTTGGAAGACTCCCTTCAACTATAGGTAATCTAGTTGGCTTGACCAGTTTATATTTACAATCTAATCAATTGAAAGGAAAAATCCCCACTACCATTGGTAAACTTAAAAAGCTAGAAATTCTTGATCTAGCTGGCAATCAATTTTCAGGGCGTATCCGTGATGCCATTGGAAACTTATCACTATTGACAATACTTTACTTAGATAACAATAAATTAGAAGGCCATATTCCATCAAGCCTTGGGAAGTGTAAAGAACTCAATGGGTTAAACCTTGGTGACAATCGACTTAGTGGAAAAATACCCAAGCAACTTCTTCAACTTCCATCACTAACTAATTTTTTAGTTTTTTCATACAATAGCCTGTCTGGTACAATTCCACCAGAGATTAAAGACCTCAAGATGTTGAGCTATCTCGATTTATCTTACAACAACTTATCAGGCACCATTACTAGTAGCCTTGGTGAGTGTGTTAGCCTTACAACGTTAATCCTACGAGGGAACAAATTTCAAGGCACAATACCATCTTCAATCAGTTCCTTGAGAGGATTAGAGGTACTCGACATGTCTCAAAATAATTTATCAGGCAAAATTCCCCAATTCTTCGATAAACGGTTTTCCTTAGAGTTTTTAAACCTATCTTTTAATGATTTTGAGGGTAAAGTATGTTAGAAGACTAAATTAAGACATAAGACTTTATGTTATATTTACCTTTATTAAAACTTTGTATTATTTACTGCCATAGATTAGTAAACGGTAGATAACAATATTAGGCCCAAAGCCCATTAGCCAAACGGCATATTAGGAGATAACCGTCATGTGAAAAGGTACGACCCCTAATCACACCGGTTCATCTCATATAAATACTCTATGTAATTTACGTTTGATTAACACATATCAGATTAATATATACTTCTCTTGTTTTTTACTTTGTACATCGTTTCTTGAGTATCAATATGAAGTTTTCTGCAAATCAAACATCCGAACACCCCTTCAGCGCAGGAACACCAAACACCCATCCTGTGATGAATTGGCGGGAACTTTTTCCCTCCAACACAGCTTTCAAACACAACTCACCTCATTGACTGACCTTGTTGCGAGTAATCAGCGAGCTGATTACTTTGCTTTGCAATCCTAGTTTTACACCACTAAAAAGAAAGTTTCCACCCTTGTGCGCGTCGAATTACAAAAGAAGGCAAAGCCTCACTTCGAAACAGGATTGAACAAATGAATCTGTTCAATTCAAACTTGCCGCAAAACAAATTCAAAAACTACACATGTTTTTATTGTATGCAAGAAGGGCATATCAAAAACTCCTGCCCGACTAAACGACGTGATGAAATCCTCTACGCAAAGGCCAGGAACAATATCCTAAATGCATGGAACGAGGCAACCAGGCACGCATAAGGGAAGAACAAGGGAAACAATGATGTGTTTCAAAGTGTCGTGGTTAGGACTCATCGCAGATGCGTGTTCACAGAAAAACGCAAAAATAATGCAGAAACAAGAGAAAGAGAGATAGCCCGCCACACCACCATTACCCGAACCAAAAGTAAGCCTTAAATATCCCGAATTTGTTCACTTTAAAACCATAGGAATATTAGATGGTACTGATAAGGGAACATGGGACGATTTTTGGTATTTAAGTAATACATCCAACAAACACATGACTGCCAATTTGGATTTTTTCTTAAACAATAAAGAAGAAATTTCCTTGTAGGCAAAATTGGAAAAACCGAAAATATTCTTATTTTCATATGTATTGGGGAGGTCATGATAAAGTATGGAGAGGGAACATATGAGATACCAGGGGTGTACTATACCCCCGAAGTTACCCTCAATATTTTGTCAAAAGAATTACTAAGGAAACAAGGGTTCGAAATTATTTGGAGTGGAGATAGATGTTCGTTGGTATATATGTTCAAGGATAAGCAGGGAAGGAATATAAACATAGACAAATTAAGGGAACAACACACACCTACTTGGAAATTACTTTGACCTGATTGAAAAATGCAAGTATCCAAAGGGAATTGAACAACCTTACGAGAGGAAACATCAAGAAGACGGAAAATGAAACTTCCAAGATTGTGTCACATATTAGATTTGATCAAAGAAGGAAAGGGCACTTATGACATAATGGGAAACACACCGAGACAGATTCAACAGAATCACAACATGGTTCTTTAACCATTTTCTCATGAAGCCATTACCGGGATCATTGCCACCCATAATAAAAGGAGTAACAATTCACCTTTTCGACTTATATGCATTGATGGAATGCATGGGTGGATACAAAAGTGTCAATTTGAAGGACGACTTTGAAGACTTGCGGATATATTCGATTAGAGCAGATCTGATGGAATGGATAACAAACAATGCCATTTGGACTATTTGGAACCACTTTCCTCTAACTATAAAGCGGAACGACCATTCAATTCCCACTGGAGGTAGATGGAGAAGAAGGCATAGGCGCTTCGATGGTTACCACTGGAGTTGGAAACATGGATGGTTCATTGCTGCAAAAAGAAGTAGGAGTCAAGCATTTTGGAATCACCCTCAAGTAGGAAACAAAAAAAAGAAAAAAAAGGCAAGAACAAAGGCATATTATGCACACCGAGATGATGAATACATGGCTAGGATCAAAATGCTACATATGTGAAAGAACGGGACACTTCGACTCTAAATGCACAATGGAAGACGAAATACCAACTGATGAAGCATCGACATCAAGACAACAAGGCGAAGAAGATACTCAGAGTATTTCAAGTGATGGCTTTCATGTCATCGTTTTGAAACCTGCAGAGATGGAAGCAAAACAAGACCAATCAAACAACAAGCCATATATCATTACATGGAGATTGTTAGAAGACTAAAATTAAAGACATAAGACTTTATAGATGAATTGTTGCAGGTATGCTTTTCGTTTGCAGCCATTATTATGTGGAAGTGTTTTTTAAGCTATGTTTATATCTTTTTAACGTAACCTGAACTGAGCCATTTTATACGGGTTCATGTAGGCAGAAAAACAGCTCCAAAGGGCTTGTTGCAGCTCTGTGAAATAAAGAAAAAAAATTATATAAATTTTTGTTGGTACTCTTCATCATTTAGTCAGTATGTGATTTAAGAGACATGCTGAATTTTAGCTATTTTATTTCGATACAATGCCTCCATTTCTAGACTGGAAGATTGTGTTTATAAAACAAGCATAACCCATAGTGCTTCTAAAGGGTGACTCGTCCGATATGGCTAAGATTTCAAGAAAGGTTCCAACTTCCAATCTTGTTCGTAATGTTCAGGAAAGACAAGGTATGAGTAAATTACGTCAGTGTTTTCGGGAACTTGCTGGTTCAAAGCTTGGTAATATCTTGGTGTTGAGAAGTCTGCAAAGGCGAAGTTGATTTCAAAGGAGATGCAAAAATTGCCCAAGACATGAAAACGGGTGCAAATATTTCTTCTTGGTAAGGTTTGTGATGGTGATAGTGCGTTCATTTTGTACGAGAGTGGGTTAAAATGTTCTCCCTCCTATAGTTTTCGACAAAATTTCAGGTGCAAATATTTCTTCTGAGAAACTTTATTTGTAGCGTTAGAGCATATTTTCAAAGAAAAGTTTTTTATGGCATTGTTGCATAGCGCTAACAATGTGCATTTTTCAACAGATTTGTTAGTGTCGATTGGTGTCTTTGAGTGGTTTTTCAATAACATTGTTCTAAGTTGCAATACTCGATTAAGATTGAAAATTTGTAATAATTATAATATATTTATGCATAGTATCTAATTTCTTAATACCCAACCATATCAATATTGATGTATAGTTCACGACAAATTCCTAAAGTGTAGATCTAGCAGATATATTTAAGCACTGTATCACATATTTGTGATAGTTAAACGTCACTCTAATCTTACATTTTTGTTCGACTGATCATTCCTCTCATAATTACCATATAGGAAGATTTGAACTCACCATATCACTTATACACCTTTTAAGCAAAAATAAGTCGGTATTTGTCATAAGTCATGAAACATGCATAAAGTGTAAAGCACATATAATAAGTCATTATTTTTCATACAATGTCCAATTGATGTTGTCTAATATATATGGCCATACATCTATAAGGCTACCCACTATCGTGACCATCAACGACTTTCATTTTTCTTGCCACATTAGCTTTCTCTCTCCGACGACAGACATACGACTTTTTACTCCTATAAGGCGATCGACGTACACTACAAAAAACATACTTCACAAAAATACAATTTAATTTAATTAAAATACACACAAACACAAGGTCGACCTTGGTCGTCTGCTCAACCGAAACCACCAAAAGGTCGACCTCGACCTTTAATGTTGCTACAAGCCGACCGATGGTGTCTTCGGTCAACCTACACGGGCAGCCTATCATATGCTAGTATGATACCTTTCTTACTTTTATCTTTATGCTAATTTCAATAACAACTTTATAAAAGTAAGTCAAACAATAAAACCAAAGGCCTGTTTGTTTAGTGGTCATAGAATAAAGTAATGGAATGATTCTATGATTCATTTGTTTGGTTGGTTGTGAGCCCAGTTATTTGAAATGAAAACAGTGAATGATAGTCATAGATTGAAAGATGAGGTGATACGTACCTTTCAACCTTTACTTAATTTTTTTAAAACTTTTTTTGTGATCATTTTTTGTTTTTTACTCTTAAATTGTAAGGTCAATGCAACTTATAATGAATATAATATCATAAACTAAAATTTTAAAATATTTATTCATTATTTCCAAAGGTTACAGCAGACATATCTGTTTATTTAAAAAACAATAGTTTTTATAATCATATTAAAATATAAACTCATTCGCATTTCACCAATCAATCAAACTCATAGTGATTGTCATTCCGAACAATAAACCAAACGACACCCAAGTGTATTAGGCTGGTCACTATGGTCGGTCGACCGAGTCGGTCGCCGAGAGAATAAAGAAAAAACACCACCTGTGTTTCACTTTATATTAAAAAAAACTTTTTAACTTTTTAAATTTGAAAATTTTTAAGAATTTATCACTATAAATACCTACTTATTTCACCACTTTTTTCACAACTTCAAACAACTATTCTCTCTACAAACTTTCAAACCACTAATCTGCACAAAGTCTTCCTATCTATTTTTTATCCTCTTCGGACGATAAAGATGAAGTTAATAGCGAGCTTGCTATGTTTACGGAGGCCTGTCAAGCGGCTTATGAAGCGTCAAATCCAAAACTCCAACGAACATCAGTAGAAAGGGATCGTTACGGTGCTCATGATCGTTTAGTCATGGCTTACTTCTCCGAACACCCACAATATGACGAATCTACATTCCGTGACCATTTCAGAATGAGCCGAAGACTATTTACAAAAATTGTTCGAGAAGTAACCTATGCTTTCCCTTTTATTCAACAAACAAATGATTGTACAAGAAAGGTTGGTATTTCATCATTGATGAAGTGTACTTCCGCAATTCGTCAAATGGCATATGGAGGCGTTCCTGATGCTCTGGATGAATATCTGCAAATGGATGCGACAACAGCCCGTAAGTCTCTCCAAATTTTTTGTAACGCCATCATGGAGTTATATGGTGAAGAGTTTTTGCGATAGCCGACATATACTGACATGGAAAAACTTTATGATCGTCACGATGAAAAGCATGGGTTTCCTATGATGTTAGGATGCATTGATTGTACAGATTGGCCGTGGGCGAATTGCCCAGTTGCATACATAGCTCAATTCTCTAGGGTGATCATGGGCTAGATCCATTCATTTTATTGGAAGCGATAGTCTCCCAAGATTTTTGGATTTGACATGCCTTCTTTGGTGTCTCCGGAATGAATAACGACGTGAACGTTTTACGTCAATCCCCTATTTTCAATTATCTCAAATCGGGGAGGGCAATGGATGTTCCATTCATGGCTAACAACATGCCTTATAAAGGGGATATTACCTTACTGACGGGATATATCCACAATGGCCCGTTCTTATTAAACCAATTAAAAATCCAGGTACGAATGATCATAAACGAATATTGTATAAGACAAAGCACGAAGCAGCAAGGAAAGATGTGGAACGAGCTTTTGGTGTATTAAAGCAGAAGTGGAAGCTAATTAAACATCCGGCTCAAAGGACGTCGTGACGTAGACTATCGGATGTAATGTACACATGCATCATATTACATAATATGATCATTCATGACAACGGTGAGCGATAAGTCCCGGCTATTTTCCAGAGGAACAACACCGTGATAATGATCCCGTAAGAACACATGAAGAATCGATGCAAGTTACTCAGGAGATAATCAGCAGAACGGGTCATCTAAGCCTAAAACCGATTTAGTGGAACACATTTGGAATAATGCAAATTAATAACAGTGTAGTCATTTTATTATTGTAATGTTTTAATTTTATTTGAATTATTATGTAATGTTTTTTATTATTTATGTAATGTTTTTAAATTTTAAGGAAATTTAAATTAGTCGTTAAAAAATTGAAAATGAAAAAAAAAATTGAAGGTCGCCTTGTAGTGGTAAAAAGGTCGCATGTATGTCGCCGGAGAAAGAAATCTAATGTGGCAGACAAAAGTACGGGTCGCGACCACGTACCATAGTGAACAGCCTTAGTTGTGATCTATCACTTAAACAAAAGTACTGTTTAAAAAAATTAAAAAGTTTCAAATCCAACTTCTAGAACTTTCAAAAGGTACTACTATTGATATCTCTGGCTCGCTAAAAAGTACAAGAAAAGTAATAAAAAGGTACAAAACATGTTTTTTTCCCCGCTTACAGTGCAACCCAGTTTTTTATCAGTTTCTGTTCCGTAATATTTGAGAATTTACTACTTTTGACTCGATAAACTTTATATTATTCGTTTCGTATTTTCCGTGTCACAGTTTTATAACATATACAAAAATATAAAAATCAAAAAAATCAAAAAATATGAGAGGATGCATATGGATTTTTTGAGGGTGTTTATTAGGGCTGTAAACGAACCGGACGAACACGAACGATGCCTTGTTCATGTTTGTTCATTTAATTTTAACCGGACAAATAAATGAATACGAACACTTAAACGGACGAATTTTCTTGTTGATGTTCGTTTATTAAGAAAATAAGTTGTTCATGTTCGTTTATGTTCGTTCATTAAGAAACTAAACGAACCTTAAACGAACATAGACGATCGAACATAGACGATCGAACATAAATGAACATAAAAAAAAACATAAAATATTTTCAAATTATGCATAATATTATGTTTAATAAGTGTTGTTTTATTTAAACATAACAAATTTAAAAGTGTACAATTAAATATATATGATATACGAACATAAACATATAAATGAACATAAACGAACGTTATACACACCTAATCAGATGTTCGCGAACATAAACGAACGAACATTACTTGTGTTCATGTCGTCTATTTAACTAAACGAACGTAAAATAATGTTCATGTTGGTTCATTTAATAAGTAAACGAACATGAATGAACTTTTTACGAAACGGTTCATGAAATATTAACTAAACGTTCAGTTCATTTACAGCCCTAATATTTATAGTCTTACCCCTTTCAAAAAGTTTCACCTCTTAATATTGACAGTCATTAAATACCTTTGACTAATCATTAAATCTCTTTGACTAATTCTTAATATTTTACCTTTTCACGAAAATTTTCAAATGATTATATTAATCATTACTTATATTTAATTTTTTTTTTCTCTTTTTACTTATCCAAGTATATACATCAAAATAAACAAATATATAAACATGAAACTCAAAATTAATTATTTACAATTTTTATTAAGTAATTTTAACTTACTTTTTTGTTCACGAAAATATAATAAAATTACATTAAATTAGATTCTAATTTTAAGAAGCACGATATTTACTAGACCTTACATCTACGACGTGCAATTACATTGTGTGATACGAAATTATTTTTTTATCATTAATATTTGTTTTCAAACAAAAATTCGAAACGTATGCTCTAGCGATTGTTGTCAAGATGAAAATTTCCGAACGTACGCCCGGGAGTGGTGATAGGACAAACTTTGCAACGGAACGATAACCCAAGTACTATTTCCATATAATGTCATTAAGGATTAAATTTGCAACCGAACGATAGCCCAAGGACTATTTTCGTATATTTTTTACTCGGGAGTGGTGAAAGGACTAGCTTTGCAACGAAACGATAACCCAAAGACTATTTTCGTATATTTTTCCTTGGGGTTAGTGAAAAAATCGTGAATCCTAGGCCAAGACTGTAGTGGTAAATGTTATATACTAATAATAATATTTCCGTATAGTATCATTAAGGACTAATTTTGCAACGGAACAATAACTCAAAGACTATTTCTGTATATTTTTTACTCGGGAGTCGTGAAAATTTCAGAAATATTCTTTGGGTTATCGTTCAATTGAAAAAATTGTCATTGAGGACTAACTTTGCAATGGAACAATACCAATGACTATTTTCGTATATTTTTTCTTCGAGGTTGGTGAAAAAATCGCGAATCCCAAAAGTGTACTGATAAATGTTATATAGTAATAATAATAATTAATAAATAAAAAGATAAATTTTAATTTAAAATTAAAATTTGTAAACTTTCTCGTGAAAATATTTTATCAAAACTTATGAATCGGTGGTTTTGTTTACGAAACTAGCAAGTCAAACATAATACCATGAGTCCATAACCTTTTTTTTTCTTTGTCTGGTAACCATTTTTTATTCTTCTCGTAGATCACAAAAATATTAATGGGAAATGTAGCTAATAAATGGCTATAGGTTGATAGGGTGACTTTTAAAAAAGTAGACGTTATTCAAACTTTTAAAACTTTTCAAATTTCAATCTGAACAAAGTTTTCATTTTTTTCTTTTTGAGAAAAGTTAAAAATACTAATGTCTTAACATTTTAAATTTTGAACTTGTAAAAATTTCCATTTTTAAAATTCATGATTTTAAACTTTTAAATTCAGATACCAAACTTTGATAATTTCAAAAAGTTCAAACTTTTTTTTCACCAAAAAAAAGTTCAACTTTTCAAAATTAAAATTAATACGAACATTTAAAATTTTCAAAATTATAACTTTTCAAATGTTCAAATTTTCAAGTAAAATTTTCATGTTTCAAGATTTTGGCTCAGATTTTGTCACGGCAACAAAAAAAAACGATTGCCTTTACAATTTACGACTTATCAAATCATAATAGCCGTAATCATCTTGTCCGAACACAACAACGTGAACAGACCCAAAACAACATCATTTCCAAACAATCAATCAAATTTAAGCGTCACTACCGGCCAAGCACGCATCACACACAACATATTCTGGCCAAACTCGCAAGATCATCTTTACATATTAGGCACATGAAACCAAATGCCTAAAACCTAATTGATTCTCAACACAAAAAAACACAATGTAATCACCAAATCACAAAAACCATTAAACAACACCACTGTTAAAAGAACACATCACTAACACCAAATCTCAAAAGCCACAAAACAATTACAAAGTTACATGCAATGGTTGCAACAACGGAGGTTGCAATACGGAGATATCTCACACTTAACCATCCTTTCGTTTTACCAAGCCAGTCCACATATAACATTTTTCATTACTGAAAAATTCAAATAGCAAACACTGGCACATAAGTTTATAACCGTTCCAGCCTTAAGTAAACACAACTGAATGAGTGAAATTAGTAACCTAACATAAAACAAAGAAAATCTATTAAAAGCACAAACGCTAACAAAACCAGAACCAACTATCACACAACCACCAACCAAACAAAAAGAAACAACATGTGACATCAACAAAAAATACGAAGAAAAAAAGGTTGGTGGTGGCGAAACGGATTAATGTGGCGACCGAGGGTCAAGAATAGATTTTTTGAGATAAATATGGTTGTGTGAGTTTAGGTTAGTGAGGTGGGGTTGTGAGACTCATACAGGAAGTTTTACAAACCCCTAGGCAGAGTACCTAACCGTTGTAGTAGTAGTATAGGCAAGACTCGAGGGTTGTTATCGTTCTCTAGAGGAATAGGTTGGGAAGGCTTGATCACGGTCTAACAGAATTCTAGAGGTCGAAAGAAGATTATTTTTGTGTTTTTATATTTTATAGAAATCAGGTAAATCTATGGTTTGAGAGGTTGGTTTGTTTAACTAATAACTAAACTAAATATAATATAATCTACTAGTGATAACTTTTATGATAAGTAATTGTATTTACCGAATCATGCACTACTCCTCAGATTGCTTATCCTAGATCCGTTGCTTTGTCACACTTGTGATGATCTATGTAGTATTTCCTAGGTCATGAACGGATTACACGAACTCGCCGTCTATTTAATATTCCGTTAAGGCAACACACAAGTAAGGTAGTATGAAGACTATTACAAGGCCCCTAAGAGTATATTAAATGCCTGTGAAATATCTTAAGAGGGATCAACTATATATGGGGGTAAGGTAATATGAAGACTGTTACCCGATGGTATCATTTCTACACTACTCGCGTTTCCCTAGACATATCAACAACGATACAAACAAAAGCTGGCTTTCTAAAGCCTAATGTGCACATTCATCAACAAGAAGCAACATCAAAATGATCTACAATCTAAGTTTTATGCAATCATAGACAAATACAAATGAGGGTTTAGCGTCTCATGCAATCATAGATAAATATTGAATGATTAATGATAAATAACCTTACTCGATTAAAACATGGATCCAAGGTAGTATAATAGGGTTTTGAGGCCCTAAAAACGACCTATAAAGCAGCTAAAACAACTAGGGTTTGTCTCCCTAGGTTTATATAATATTATCCCAAAGTTACACACTTAAAACCCTAAAAACGGCTTTATATTTATAGAGATATCGACGCGACTCGTCGCTTTGTACTCCTGACGTCGTCGCCACGTAGATGGTTCTAGATTCACTTTAAGTCGGACACGTCCTGACGCCGTCGCCAAATCTTTGACGCCGTCACCAAATAGATCACGACGACATCGCTTTATGCCTGTGACGCCGTCTCCACGCTTTGAGAACATAACTCTTGGCGATTCTTGGTGTAGGTCCGTAATCTTGTTCGTTTCTTCTCCAAATGAGCCCAAGTCATGTGTATTTCCACCAAATGCTATCCATGTGCTAAAAACATACAAACAAACGATTAAGCACATAATCTGGGCATATTTGTATGATTTAGGGGGTTAAATGACCCTAAAATAGTGTATAAAATGACACCTCATCAGTTAGACTACATTTATTAATCGTGAAAATGGCAATCGTGAGCATAGATGAGGGCTTGGTCACCGGTGAGAGCCACTAAAAGTCCAAGCAGTCACGAGTGAGGATGGTGCAAATTTGCTCACAATGGTGAGCTGCTAACTTTTAGGGCATTGTGCCATTGTGGGCCACCATGAACTTATATTAATAAATAAAAAAACCATTCCTCACTACCTTTTTGGGTTGCCTCCCAAAAAGCGCTTTTCTTTATTTATGAGTCTTGTAGCTAGACTCAAAGTCACACGTTCTTACGTGACTTCTCTTTCTTCATTCACTTCTTTAATTCCATCTGTGAAATTCATTAACCCGTATTTCCTATTTATAGCTAGGCATGCGATTTCAATGAAGGGTCATCCAAATACTACATAGGACAAACTAGGATCGATATTGGCCTTAATATTTTCTAAAATAGTAAAATCCATAATGTAACTCATATTTCCTACAAATATGTGCACATCTTTTCCTATTTCTACGAGATTTCTTCCCTTATATATAACAACCCTCAAATTTTTATCAATGTAATTATCCATCTATTAAATTAGATGCAATGTACTATCCATCTATTAAATTAGATGCAATATATACTACATTTTTACAAGGAGTTTTTTTGCTTTATCTCATTATGCAATGCAACTTGCATCTCTAAAGTTAACGATCTCACACAACCTACCTATGCCATCTATATCTATGTTTATATCATATAAACATCCTAATATGCCAAGTCTATATATTAATATCATTTTTACCAAGTACATTATCCATTTAACATACCATTTGCAACGTTATTTCAAAACAAGCATTAAACGTTAAACGTTTATACCAAAACCCTAATTACATGTAATGTATACATATAAAATGAATGTACAAGTATTCAAAGCATGTGTACAAGTATCATAGCACATCATTTTAAATATAAACTCCCTCCAAATCAATGTACAAGTCCTTAAAAGCTCAAAGTACAAGTCATTAAGCATGACATTCAAAATAGCCATTTTACCACTATTTTCATTCTAGATTTCATACCACCTCTTTAGTACAAGGTACTATACTCAATATACAACATGTAAACCCTAATTACCTTAATCTCAAGCCCTAATTCATTCCTTAAAAACCCAAAACCCTTAAACCTTAATTTTACTTTAACCTTAAAATTAAACCTTAAAACATAAAACAAAGCCCTAAACCCTAATCCTAAGCACTAAACCATAATCCTAACACTAATCCTAAACCTTAATATACCTTAAACCCTAACCCTAGATCAATATTAAACCATAAAAACCCTAAACGAGCCCTAACCCAATCCGATATACATTTCCCTCCATTTTGACCCATTTTAAACCCAAGCACCCATCCTAACACCTCTATGACTAAGATACTATGTCCCTAAGTAGCTTACAAGCACTTCACTTGCTATACTTGGTCACCAAGGAGGTCTTGTCACCTCCTTGTCGTCCTTTTTCTAGCCGAACCACAAAAACACCTCAAAACCCTTCCACCTCTCTTAGCTACTATCCTAGACCTTCATAGCTCACAAAACTCATCCTATAGCATCCTTTAGTTAGATCTTAACCTTGGCCATCAAGAAAACTTAGGCACAAAGACTTCTTGAGCCCTATATAAGCTGAACTCCACACCCTATTTCAAATCATCCCCCACATCTCATCTTATACCCTCAAATGGAATTCTAACACTTCCATAGCAGCCATAGAAGATCAATAGAAGTCCTAAGCTCATAATAGAAGCCAAGAAGCAAGAAAAATGAAGTCTCGAAGTATTTTCTAGGCATACGGATCATAAAACCCCATTTCGACCCATTTAACTCAAGTAAGCCTAAGATCTTGTTCTATAAGCTTATATTCTACATAATAATGTTCATAATACTCTTAATATCATGTATGAACTCTTGTTTGAAGCTTTGAATCCTCAAACCCAAGTGTTTTTGATAAAAAACCTAAAAACGACCTGTTTTGATTTTTTAGCTAACGGATCCTTTTTCCAAACTTTTGTTACGTTAAAACTTCTTATTTTAGCATATAATATTAAGCTATAACCTGCAAAACTCTTTTGGATTTCAAAAATATCATTATTATGGATTTTTGACTAAAAAGGATACGTTTTTCATGCATAGGGATATATATCGTAACTTTCTTAAATTAATAACTAGAGAGGCTGAAAATGTAATTTTCCTAAAGTTATAACTATAAGGACCTATTTTGCCAAGTTTCAAAGTTAAAGGTTTAAATTATATATACTTTTTATATAAAGGACTAAACTTGTAAAAGTGTATAAACCAAGGGTATATATTGCCAATTTTGCAAACTTATAAAATATTATATTTTTATTAATTATAAAAATATATATAGCTCTTGAAGAAACTTAAAACTATAATGTATCAGGTTACAAGGGAGCTTCATGTGAGGGGTTTCATTTGGGTATACGTTTTGACGAGTTTGCTGGATTTACGATTTAAAATGTCCTGGCTCCTCAAACATTTACTATATGACCTCTGAATTATGATGGCCTGAACAGTGATACAATATTTCCATAATAAATTCAATCAAAATGATATTACATTATGACATAAAACATATCCAATCAAACTAAGACTTGACATATTACCCCAGGTTGTGTGACAAAGCCGTTACTTTCATTTCATATACTTTTCCATCAATCAGATTTCCCCTGTACTATTAAGGTGAGTTCATAGCCTCGCATTTCAATCTTTTAAATGTTTTACAAACCCAAGATGGGGATACATGCTATAAACCATGAATGCAAGTATTTTTCTGTATGCTATTCTGATACATTATTGCCTAAGTCCCTACTTTTGCCATTAAGACCCCACTATCATGAACCATTAATTACTCTTTGGAGTGAGCGCAAATGCTGTGAATAGATCTATTTGGGACTGGACTCCTCGTTGGTGTACCTATATTTTTGGTAACCAATAGCACTTCATTTAAAAAACTATGCGGGTGTTTTGGCAAAGGCACCCATTGGGGAAATTACTTGTGATTCTTGATTATCCCAAGGGCTCGGTGTTATGAGCTTAGGGCAATAATACTGTTTTCTATGATAATTGTAAATGCATGCAATTATTACAAACTATAGGTGTATAACAACGTAACCTACTATTGATCTTGCATTCAAACTATTTAACTCAAACCTATGAATTTCACTCAACCTTTGTGTTGACTTTTTCGCCTGTTTATCTTAGGTAATTGAGCGACTTATGGCACGGAATGACGCGGACTTGAAGATGGTTAAACTGTTATCATTAAAACTTTTGTTTTTAGATTTTGGGACCTCACTTTTGGTAAAACTCTGATAAATAAATGAATGACAACTAAATTTTCAAAAACGTCTCTTTATGATTCGTTTTCTATGATTATGGATGTTGTACTTTGAAGTAATACCCCAGATTAGCTTTCGCTGCTATATGTAAAAATGGGGGTGTTACAGATTGGTATCAAGAGCCAAGGTTATAGAGAACAAGGTCGAAACCTTAACTATAACTACTTTTCTTTTTCCATCCAAGAAAATCCTCTGTGCTACTACATCTTTCGAAATAGTATGTAAAGATACATAACTATTATACTATTATATAAATAACTTATGTTATTTACTACTGGGTTGTTAACAGAACGATGTCTTCCCCCAACCATCCTACTTCCAACATTGAGGATGCCTATTCCTCTAACTTTTCAAACTTTCTCTTGGCTTCCCCGGATTATTTCCCAGCTTCACCAGGAAAAACTTACTCTAGCTCCTCAAAATCATTTGGTGTAGTTCCAATAGCTTCACCAACCCTTTTGCTTTTTCATGATGACCCCTACATGAAAGTTATGCAAGCCTGTTATGCTAAAGAATCACCTATCCCGCCTCCAACTATTATACCTTCATCTTCAATGCTTAATCCTCAAGAATTCTTTCTTCCTGAGGAATTACTACCACCTAAGAAACGAGATTGTAATCGATCATTTTCCTCTACCTCTGCCCTGCCTCAAGACTTTGAGATAGGAGAAAGCTCTGGTAAGACAAGCGTGGAACGTCACGAAGAGCAAATTGAGGAAATCTTAAATCATCTAGACGAACTCTCTCTCGACCGTATTAAGCACATAGAAGACAAAATAAAAGGTCTTGGACAAGGTCAGGTGATCATCCAATAAGATTTTGACACTCTGGAAGCTGAACTCCAACAAGCTCGTGCTCAAATTACTAAATTTCAAAGAAAACAAATGGGAAGTAACCACAAGATTTCTCTAGCCCGCTTCAGGATTACTGAACTAAAACACATCATCAACGATACCCAAATCCGTCACCAAGCAGACAAGGAAAGCCTTCTGAATGCCATCAATAAACTCAAAGGACCATCGGACTATTAGATTAGATCCTAGTTATAACTTTTAACCTAGCCACGGGATGTGTGGTATAAATAAAAACACTTGTCAAATCTTGACTATGTACAGTACAAAGGCAAGTTGTTCCTAATATAATACAATGGCACTCCCGTTATATACCTTGTTGTTTCATAATACCAATTCATTCATCCTACATCGTATGCATCATTATCTCCGTATTCATCTTTATACCGTAACCTCTAGATGCTTGTTAGAGTTCATATAAGTATCTATGATTTCAATATCACCATTGTTAAAAATGCTTAAAGTTCAAAAATAAGCATTACTCTTTAAGCATTTTAAAGAAAAATAAGCATTACACTTCAAGCATTTTTAAGCATTGCATTTTAAGACTTGTGATATCATTCTTATTACGTGGTATCTTATGTTGATATAATGCCTCCCAAAAGGACATCAACATCTGAAACACCAGTTATGACTCAAGCATCCATCAATGGTAAATACTAGTAATCTCGCGGCTCTGGAAGCACAAGTTGCAACAACGGGAAGCTATAAAGAGTTCATAAGCTGTCAACCTTTCTACTTCAATGGTACGAAAGGAGCAGTTGGCTTCATCCGCTGGTTGGAACGAATCGAATCAGTGTTTTCTCGAAGCAAATGTGCCGAGGAAAACAAAGTAACATTTGCTACTGGTACCCTGACTGATGATGCCTTATCCTGGTGGAATGCCTACGCCCAACCTATGGGAGTAGACCAAACCAATCAAATCACCTGGACTGAATTGAAAAGGCTCCTGACAAACAAGTATTGTCCTCGAACTGAAGTCAAAAAAATGGAAGAGGAACTCTACAATCTAATTGTCAAGGGGAATGATCTTAAACCTTACGTTAGAAGATTCCAAGAACTGACAGTCCTATGCCCAAACATGGCACCAAATATCGAGAAACTCCTGGAAGCTTTCATCGGAGGATTACCTCGAAGTATTGAAGGGAATGTTACCGCCTCGAAACCTAAAACTTTAGAGGAAGCCATTAACATAGCCCAAAGGCTAATGGATCAGTTAACAAAGCATACTCTGGTGCATGTATTAAGTGAACAAAAACGGAAGTTTGACAAAAGAAGAACTTTCAACAACAACAACAAATACCACAACAATAACAACTACCGTAACACCAACACCAACAACCGCTACAATAACCACCAACCACAACAAAACAGAAGGCAAGAAGCTGTCAGAGCTTCTGTTACCACACCAGCTGAAAACAATAAGTACGCCGGAAACCTCCCATTCTGTAAGAAATGTGATCTACATCACACCGGACCTTGTACTGTTAAGTGTAATACTTGCAACAAGGTGGGCCATTTGACCAAGAACTGCC
>BQNB010088420.1:1250-27666 GCA_026074375.1 Tanacetum coccineum | reverse complement strand
TCTACCGGTGATAACTTTATGATAATTAAATGTATTTACTTAATCATGCATTACTTATCAGATTGCTTCTCCTAATCATGTTGCCTTATCACACTCATGATGATTTGTGTAAGTATTTCCTAGGTCATGAACGGATTACACGAATCCGCCGTCTATTTAATATTTCGTTAAGGCAACGCACAAGTAAGGTAGTATGAAGACTATTACCCGATGGTATCCTTTCTACGCACTCGCGTTTCCCTAGACGTGTCAACAGCGATACAGACAAAAGCTGGTTTTCTAAAGCCTAACGCGCACATTCATCAACAAGAAGCAACAGTAATAGGATCTACAATCCGACTTTCATGCAATCATAAGCAAATACAAAGGAGGGTTTAGCCTAGCATGTTAAGGATAAAGCAAGAACATAGATTAATCACACAACACATAGACATATTGAATGATTAATGAATAACACTCTTACTTGATTAAAACATGGATAGAAGGTAGTTACAATAGGGTTTGAGGCCCTAAAAACGACCTTTAAAGCTGCTACAAAGACTAGGGTTCGTCTCCCAAAAGTTATACAAAGTTACACACTTAAAACCTTAAAATCGGTTATATATATATAAAGATATCGCTGCGATGACGTCGTGTTAAAGTCCTAACGCCGTCGCTACGTGGATGATTCTAGATCCTCTTTAACTCAGCCATGCCCTGACACCGTCGCTAGATCTTTGACGCCGTCACTGGATAGATCACGACGGTGTCGCTTTATGCCTGCGATGCCGTCTCCACGCTCTGTGAACAATACTTCTTTATGGATTTGGTGTAGGTCTGTAATCTTATCCGTTTCTTCTCCAAATGAGACCAAGTCACGTGTATTTCCTCCAAATGCCATCCAAGTGCTAAAAACCTGAAAACAAACGATTAAGCACATAATCTGGGCATATTTGCATGATTTAGGGGGTTAAATGACCCTGAAATAGTGTATAAAATGACACCTCATCAAATACCCCTACACTTGGGATTTGCTTATCCTCAAGCAAATAGGATTTTCTACCGACAATAGCAATATGAGGGTCATTTAACCTACTCTTTAAAAGCATTTTACAACACAACCTTTTAGACATCATAATTAAAAGCATAGAAAGTATATACTAGCACCTCACATAAGTGTTTAGGATTCTCTCTTACTAATCGAGTTGGGATCAACTCATTTTGCTCATTCTCAACTACGGTAAAACCACCTTTCTTTGGTACACAGTGTACCGGGCTTACCCAGGGACTATCCGAGATAGGGTAAATTAATCCAGCGTCAAGAAGTTTTTCAACTTCCTTTTTTATGACATCGTGGATTTTTGGGTTTACCCGTCTCTGATGTTGGACCGCTGGTGTGTAGTCCTCTTCCATTAGAATTTTGTGAGTACAAAATTCCGGGTTAATACCCTTGATATCGGAGAGTTTCCAAGCGATGGCTCGCTTGTGGGACTGCAACACCTTTATGAGAGCGGCTTTCTCCCCGACACTCAAATCTTTAGCAATGATGACTGGTAACTTGTTGTCACCCTCTAAAAATGCATATTCGAGGTGGGGAGGTAAGTCCTTGAGCTCAACCTCAGGAGGTTCATCAATTGATGTTTCATCGGTTTTGGCTTCACAATTCTTAAGTTCTTTTCTAACCTCAGGAAAATAATTTGCATGGTTGGGAAGTGGTGATAAGGGCTCACTATTTAGGATAGCTTCAAGAAGAAGAATGTCCTTCTCGGGATCACATTCGGCATCATCAATTCCTGATTTATATGAAGTATCAGAAAGTTCAGCCTCGATTTCTTCAAGAATGAAATCACTACCCTCGAATGGAGTGAGGGTAGGAGAAGTGGTATCAACAATTGGTTCAAAGTAAGGAGTGGAATTTCCATTTGCTAATACTTCCGAGAATCCTAAAACTTCTTGAGAATATTCCTCACACGCTATATCAATAAAGTCGACCTTGTTAACTGATTCCATGGCATTGTAGGAGAAATTTTTCGTATCACCTACTTTGAAAGTCACGGATTGGTCATCATGTCTTAAGGTCATCTCTTCACCGTGTACATCAATCAAGGCTCTTGCCGTTCTTAAAAATGGTCTTCCTAAAATCAACGGGACTCTAGGGTCGGCATCATAGTCAACTACCACAAAATCGGCTGGAAAGTAGAAGGTTCCAACCTTCACAAAAACATCTTCGGCTATGCCGGTGGGAGTGGAGATTGATCGGTCGGCTAACTCGAGTACCATCCTAGTTTTGGTCAGCCCTTGGCGATTAAGCTTTTCAAAAACGGAGAGTGGCATTAGATTGATGCTTGCACCGAGATCGGCCAGGGCTAAGCATTCATCCAACTCTGGAAAATCACACGGTATCAGAAATCTACCCGGGTCTCCTAATTTTTCTTTCTTAGGAATTGTCATTAGGTTGATTGCCGAGCAATTTTTCTATTAACCGGTAGGTTTTGGTTAATTCCAGATTTGTCTTTGTTGTTCAAAAGCTTTATGAACATCGGAAGCAATCTTAGGCATGTGTAAGGTGAGCATCCGCGAAGCGCAGCTCAGTAATGGAGATTCCGAAAAAATTTCCATGAATTTCAAGCTAAACAAGGTCGTCCTTTTCGCGGTTTTTTTCTTGTTTACCCTAGAATGGATATGGTAAAGTCGTTTTGGATCTAGACAGTGACAACTGGTTCATCAACTATGGGACCTTTATCGGAGGTTTTGTTGGACGTCCTTTGGTACTTCCGTTAGGACAAGTACCGTGTCCTTTGGTTACAACTCGGTTTCACACTTCCACACCGGAGGTTGGAATTTGAGGTCCATCATTTGAAACCACCGCTTCTGGTGGTGATTGCTTTTCAATTTCACTCTTCGGTGGTTAGCAATGGTGTTGATAGAAGAGGAACCCAAACTGAGTAGAGCTGGTTAGATTTTTCGATTTTGGTGAGCAAGTCGGTTTTGTTGGTTCATTTGGTTTTGCATGTTTTGCATAACCGCTTCATTAGCTTGACATAGCTGTCCAAAATCAGTTTTTTGACTACACCCGAAGCTTGATGAGCTTTGGTATGTTGGGTGTTGATTACTGGGGTTTGATTGTCGCTGGTTGATAAATTGGGGCTTGTGGTTTTTGTTGATACTTGTGGGAGTCGTTGATTTGACCATGGTTGTAGCACAATTCCTACGGTTTTGATTTTGGTTCCAACTTGATTCTGATTGTTGGCTTCGGCTGTTGTGTTGCTGGGAGGAAAACCGGACGTCGTTGGTCTGATTTGGTTCGCCTTCTTGTGGTAGGCGGACATGGTAACCGGAATTCCTTGGTTGAATTTACGCGGCTGCTTTGCGAGACGTTATTCTTGGATGTATATCTCGGTTTATAATTGTTGCTATCGGTAGCCGGACAATTACGGTATGAATGGGGCACACAGCAGGTAAACACCAACTTTGCTCAATACGCTTTTTTGGGAGCGGGAGCTGGGAATGGGAGATGTCTGCTTGTCGAGGAAGTAGGAGCTCTAAATCCATATCTTTCAATTCAGCAACATCGGGACGATACTCCGGACGGTGGGAAGCGCTCATACACACCTTGGCCAACAATGGCTTTGCTTCGGGAGTGAGTGTCGAAACTTTGGACTTGCTCTCGATGATGCTTGAGCAATCAGTTGGCCTTTTGTCAAAAAAAGTTCACCTGCGGCGGCGTTCAAAGAGTCTTGATCATTACATTTAAGGCATTGTAAAATTTAATCAAAGTTGAGTGAAGCTCCGTGGAAACCATGATGTGGACATGCTCGGAGAGTAGAAGATCTTTGAATCGATTCCCTAGCCTCGCTAAACGAGCTCATCAATCTTTGTTGAAAATTGGTAATTTCGTTCGAAGATTTTGTCGTTTTGAAGGGGGGTGGGGTGGCCCCCCCCCACCCCCCCCCCCCTCCCCAACGGGGGGGGGTTTTTGTGTGGAGGGGCTGGGGAAAAAAACTAATTTATGATTTTGCAACGAAAGTCTATCCAATGTATGAATTGATCGAGGGGGTTTTTCTCAAGGCCATATCTCGGGCTGCCCCATTCGACAGAAAAAGGAAAAAAGCATCAACTTAATGATTGGTGGTCGGGACATTAGGATATCTCAAAGTAGAGGTGATTTTATTGAAGTAACGGATGTGGGCATGTGGGTCCTCTTTGTCATGTCCGAAGAACTGCTTGTTCTGGACAAGAGTTAGCAACCCATGCTTGATCTCAAAATTTGCTGCTTCGATTTCAGGAACAACAATTGCGTCCTCGTATCCCTCGGTGGGAGCCTGGAGCAATTCTGCCATAGCAGTTCGTTTATCAGCGCCACATATATTTAGGGATGGGAGGTTCAACAAGATTCGGAGGAACTTGTTGTTGTTGTTGTAGACGACGAGCTTTAGAACGAGTGCGCATGCACTAAAATAGAGAACAAGAAGAGTATTTTTGGTTTTTTTTTTAGTTTATTCACAATCTATTTTAAACGGACAGGAACCTAAAACTAGACAACTTGAACCCAAATAGTCTACTTACTTCACGGTAGCTCTCAAAAAGATAAACGCACAGGTGAGCGGAAGAGTAGGAATAGAGCGAAGCTTATTTCTCCTTTCGGGTTGTAGTTCATTGGAACAACCCTCCTTATACCCACTTTATAGTTTGTTTAACTTTTCAAGGTGAGCCGTTTGTCGTAAGAGACACAAATGAGAAGTTTTTGAATCTTTTGTTCGAGTTGGGAACCAATATAAGTATCACTGAAACGTTATTATGATAATATCTCAATTGAGAATATTATATTTTGGTATTTTTACCAATTTGTGAATTTTATTTCTTTATATGGACAATGTTTTTATATTTTTGGTTTTTCTTTTTGTTTTTAGATGATAATTATACTAGTAAAAGAAAATAAAAAAATATTTTTGTACTTTTATGTTTTTATAAAGAAAATATTCACAAAATTAAACACAAATTGTCAAACGTAACGATATTCTTTTCAAAGCGCTCCCCGGCAACGGCACCAAAATTTGACTCGCGGAAACTTACTCCTTAAAATCTATCTATATATGATATAAATACATCAAAGGATCAGAATTCGCGAGACCAAGAAAACCGGAAGCAGTATAGAGTGTTCCCGGGTCGTTATGTCCCAACGAGGCTATGGATGGAAAATCGAGAGACGATTGACGATTGGTGTTTGAAAATGTCAGGGATAAGATTATGAATTGGCACTAACACTGAATAAGCAAATGACCTCAAAGATAAACAAGGAAAAGAAACTAGAACAAGAATCAAAACTAGAAAAGGCAAAAACGCTTAAAACTTTTACACAAAGGCGCAAATAAGCTCAAATAAACTTAAGACAAATTAAATAAGCTAAACTAACTCTAAATAAGCAAATACAAAAAGCAATTAAGCTAAATTAAACAAGATAAACACAACAGTACTAACAACAGTACTAACAGTATTAACTACCAGTACTAACTTGGAGTTAGTACTGCTAGCTTAGTACTGTTTGCTTAAGGTTAGTACTGCTAGGCTTATAAAACACAAAGAAGCAAGAACATAGCAAATAAGCTAAAACAGATAATTAACTACCCCTAATAAGCACTTAGTAAAAGGAATAAGCAACTAGAATAAACTAAAATGATAAATGAGCTAGAAAACTAAAACTGATAAACTCTTAAAATTATTGTGAAAAGGCAAATAAGTTCTACTGAAAACAGTAAACTAAAATAGGCTTAATCTACTTTAAAAAGCTAAAGAAATCTTAAACAAGCTGAAATAATAAGCTGATGAGCTAAATTGAACTACCAGTACTAACAGTACTAACTAACAGTATTAACTTGGAGTTAGTACTGCTAGCTTTAAGTTAGTACTGTTCCAAAAGTGAACTAGCAGTACTAACTCCAAGTTAGTACTGCTAGTTGAAAATACCCCTGAAAGTTTGCAAAAATCATTTTTTCTTTTTATATTAATTAAAAACAGATTATTAAATAACAAATTAAAACTCTTTTAAGCAAATTTCAATCAAGAATAAGCACTTAAATAAGCTGAAATGGCCTAGCAGTGTTAACTCAAAACTAACAGTTTTAATAAATGAGCTAACAGTACTAGCAGTATAAACTAAGCAAGATAAGCACTAAACATACTGATAAAGCATAAATAAGTAAACATAAGTAATAAATAAGCACAATAAGCACTTTTGCAGTAAACAAGTAAAGTAAGAAAAAGAGAGACTTACAACACCCTTGCTCGAAACAGGGCTAAATCAAGAATCTACAAGCTCTAGCTTGTATAAAACAAGCTAGTGAGAGTCCATAAGCCCATCCAGAACTGGCT
The DNA here is from genome assembly GCA_026074375.1 of Tanacetum coccineum. Lineage (NCBI taxonomy): Eukaryota > Viridiplantae > Streptophyta > Magnoliopsida > Asterales > Asteraceae > Tanacetum > Tanacetum coccineum. The sequence goes on along the minus strand of BQNB010088420.1, from coordinate 21,318 downwards.
TATCATCCATAAAGTAAGCTGAGGTATATTTGAGAGTGATTTTTGTAGTTTTACTCTTAACTATTTAACTTTTTATCTTGACTTAATGAAAACAGCTTATAAGTAAGCTGTACTGATGACTTTTTGAACACAAAACAACACAGTTCAGAAACTTAGCACTTGGACTTGTAAATTGACTTAAAACTCAAATTGCATTAAAAACTTGAAAGTGTTACAAAAGTTTGAAAGTAAAAGTGTAAATGGACTTACAATAAAGGTAGGATTAAAAACTAAATAAAAATTAACTTAAACGAACATGACCTCAAAGGCTACAAAAGCTCTATTTATAGCCTCCCTCTTGGACTTGCAGCTTGTGCTTCTTTGTAGAGATAAAAAATAAAGTGTGCAGTGTTAGTTTTCTGTGCTGGAGGATCTAAAATAAATCCCGCCTTTGATTTCTTTTGAGCTCTTTGAGGCCAAATCACTGCCATCGAAAGCTTAGAAAGGGTGAGGGTGATTGCCAACATGCATTTATAAAACTGGGGGGGTGGTTAGTAAGGTGGATAAAAATGATTTTGGCTAGGGTTTGAGTGGTTTTGCAGGGAAAAGGTATGGGACGCCATCCAGTTGACCTAGGTTTTTGTCTAGGGCTGGGAAAGAGGGCTTTTAGGGAAGTAGGCAGCTTTTGGTCCCCTAAGTTGTTATAACTTGAATGCAATCTTTGCTTCTTTTATTTTTGACCTTGTCTTGTTGTTTTAGTAATACAACTTGAGATTTTGGCAGTTTTTAGTCCCCTCAAGTTGTATTTTCTTAAATGGGGTTGACCTTTGACTTTGACTTTACTTGGTCTTTTCCACTCCGTGCTCGGTTTTGTTTGCTTTTGGCTTTCTTTTTGTACCTTCTCTTGAATATCCGTTTCCTGCACAACACGAATGCAAACATACAAATACAATGTATTTTTGGTACGTTTTTAGTCTTTTAAGTCCGTTTTAAATGTAAAATGGTATGTGTAATTAAACATATACCAGTAGCATAGATCAAATCTTCCTTCAGTGCGTAGAAGACATTATTAAACGTCTTTGAATCATGCATAATTCTTGTAAACAACAAATAGTAACACGCCGACAAATAAACTTTGTAAATTTATTTTCTGTTCATGCAACGTACCACCATCACAGTTAAATAAGTGCAGCTCTATTGCATCAACGAGAAACAGTCATGTGTGAAAAAATCATATCATGAACTGTTCGATATACTCAACCAAATCTGTAAAAGAGCGTGCAACAAACCAAGCAAGAATCATATCATGAATTGATTCTTTCAAAACGAACTATAACATAGTCATTGTTCAAGATCCAAAGGTGTTTGTTGTCCCTATAGGATGATGCTAGCAGAAGAATTTCGTTAAGCAGACCAGTGGTAGGAACTTAAGCCTAACAGCAGGAACATAAACTACCCAGCAGGAAACTTAAGCTAAAATTTCCGATGAAAACCTTATAAACCCTAGATCAAGAGCCCCGAGGCTCTGATACCAATTGTGGAATCCTATAATGACTCCATAGATCGTTATTAGGACTCATCTAGGGTATGATAACAATGATTGTAACACGCAGCGGAATATAAAGAACACAATCATGTTACTAATAAGGACACGACACCCTCCCCCAATACACCCCCCCATTAACTTCCTTTACTTATTTTTCTTTATTAAACATTAATTAAAGAAATATACTAATAACTACTAACACACGCTTTTTATGCGTTTAGACTTCTTTGGAGAGGACTATCTATGAATCGATTCCAATACCTATGACGCCGTCCACTCCTTTTTATACTAGAGGGGCCAACTCCCATCTATAGGGCACAACCCCCTACCACAATCCCAACTCTTCATTAGGGTTTACAAGACAAGATAAGATCAAAATAAAATTAGGAAACTATAAATCAACATTAAATACTATTTGACTAATCTTCAATCAGCATTAATGTTGATCTTTATCTTTTAGATGAGCATTAAATACTGTTTGACTAATCTTCAATCAGCATTAATGTTATTCCAACTTTGTCTTGTAGGTCCTCCACCTTTAATATGTTTTGTCATAATCAACTCAAAGTATAATTCCCAACAGGAACCCCTGGTTTAGTACTAGTTTCTTTATCTGTACCAGATGTCTTGCGTTGTTGCTCATCAGGAACCCCTGATTCAAAATCAGTTCCATCACCTGAGCCATTTGCTTGAGAGATGTGAAAGTCTTTCTTGCTCCTTTTTGTGGCTTCCTTGAGTTGAGCTGCTTCCGATAGAGCTACATCAGAAATTATTTCAATACCTTTAATTCTATCACATTTAGCTGGTGCTTTCTTCTTCGATACAGACTGATGCGGTCATTGTAGGACTTTTATACGAAGTTTTACAACTCCCTAGGCAGAGCACCTTTTATTGTAGTAGTAGTATAGGCAAGACTCAGGGGGTTATTATCGTTCACTCGAGGAATAGGTTGGGAAGGCTTGATCACGGTCTAACAGAATTCTAAGGGTTGAGAGAAGATTATTTTTGTGTTTTTATGTTTTATGGAAAGCGGGTAAATCATATATTTGAGAGGTGGTTGGTTTTAGCTATTAAACTAAATATAAACTAAACTAGTTGTGATAACAATATAATAAAAGACTATGTTTATTTAATCATATATTACTCATTAGATTGCTTCTCCTAGTGTTGTTGCTTTGTCACACTTGTGATGATCTATGTAATTATTTCCTAAGTCATGAACGAATTACACGAACTCGCCGTCTATTTAATATTAAGGCAACGCACAAGTAAGGTAGTATGAAGACTATTACAAGGCCCCTAAGAGTATATTAAATGCATGTGAAATATATTAAGAGTGGATCAACCATATAATGGGAAAGGTAGTATGAAGACTGTTATCCGATGGTATCCTTTCTACATAATCATGTTTTCCTAGACATATAAACAGCGATACAGATAAAAGCTGGTTTTCTAAGGCCTAACATGCACATCCATCATAAGAACCAACACCGCTAAGATCTACATTAGGTCCACACACGAACTAATTACAATCATAAAATAAAAATAATAGATAGCTTTGACAAGCATGATTATAGCATAAAAGCAAGTAATATAAGAATCACACAACGTGACATATTGAATGATAAATAAGTTTACTTGTTTTAGAACATGAATTGAAGGAGTACAATAGGGTTTTTAGGCCCTGAAAATCGTCCTTAAATGCTGCCCAAATGAACCTAGGGTTCGTACCCTCTTTGTTTTCTAAAGTTCACTCTCAAACACCTAATTCGGGTTTGGATATATAGTAAATCGGTGGTGTGAACGGCGGCCGCTTTTTATCGTAGATGTCGTAAGAAAGAGAATATTCTAGATAATGGTTGGGTCGTGTGCTCAGACGCGCCGCCCCCCGCCCGCGCCCCCGCCCCCGTCGTAAGGATCCTTGTGAATCCATTTGGTCTCATTATGCAGCGGTTATGTCACGTTGTATCTGTGACGCCGTCTCCAGCTTCTGAGGACATTATCTTGAGAGATGTTGGTGTAGGTCCGTAGTCTCGTCCGTTTCTTCTCCAAATGAGCCCAAGTCACGTGTAATTCTTCCAAATGCCTTCCAAATGTGAAATACCTAAAAAGGAAACGGATTTAAGTAAGACCTTATTTTGGGCATATAAAATGCACGATTTAGGCAGGTAAAGACACTGAAATAGTGTATAAAAATTAACACCTCATCTCAAATACCCCTAAACTTGGGATTTGCTTGTCCTCAAAGCAAATAGGCTTTTCTATCTGTCAATAAACAATTGATGGGGTCAATTTTACCTACTCTTAAAGTATTTTCAGAAACACCAACCTTCTAGACCTTGTAATTAACAGTACGGAAAGTTATTACTAGACACCTCACATAAGTGTTTAGGATTCTCATCTTTTTACTGGTTGTTTATAATTATAACTTATGAGTGGAGGATACGGAAAATCAAATCAATCATAACATGTTCATAGCCATATAAGTTATCATAGGCTTGGTAAAGGATCAAACCTCCACTGCTAGGCACAAGTATTATTCATTACTATCAAAGAGGTCTTTAAAGGGTTGTGGGTGCAGGTGTAAGATAACATATAATGGAAAAGGAAACGGATGGGAAACATTTGGGTGGCTTTGGGTTAATTTGGAGTGGAAGGGTTTGTATTATTTATACGGTTCACAATGGTTTGGTATGCTAGCCAAGGACTCAGGACGAAGATATACTAACTCTTGCACAACTCTACTTCAATCTCTTTCTTTTTCTTTTCTTTTTTTTTGATACTTGATACTTCACATCGGGGTTTATAATAAGTACCCCTATTCACTTTAAGATTTTACAATGCTTAATATTTTACTATCTAACTAATGACCCTATTTGAGGTGGATCAAATTAACATGGAGATCTCACTTGAAAACATATGGGGGTATTGACTTAACTTTTTTTCCCTTATTCTTCTGCAAATAAATACTACCATGAATTCCTAATCGTCCCAAAAACTGTTTTAACAAGGATAAGGACTTTGACACCGTGTACTCAAACAATTACTTTGGGTTTCGTTTTATACACAAAAATTGTACTAAAAAGGAGTACTACAAGGTAGGCTAAGGCGATTTGGGTGTACGATTGGTTTAAGGGTGACAATGCTCTTCATTAATGATCTGGAATCCATCAGAAAATTATGAGAACATGAAAAAGGATAGGCTCGGAGGGTTGTACTAGGGGTATCCTACACTAATAATGTGTAGCCATGACAAGGGTGCTGGGTTAGTTATTTGATCGGATTCGTGGTTGACCATCAATAACAATTACAGGTTTTAAAAAATGGGTTAATCCTAATGCCTCTTATCAAGCAAATCCTAATACTTATTATGAAGTCTCGGGATGCATCACAAAAGCAAGTTTTAGAATTTAATATATTACCGGTACACTCATATAATTTAATACCGATCTTAATGCTCCAGAAAAGGTGACGAAGACCATACGTACACATCCGTAACGACATAATAGACACATGTGACTGCTCACTCCTTAACTCGAGAGGGCTAAAGGTTATTAAAACTATTTGGGGTATCAATTAATGATTCACGAATTCCTATAGATATAAGGCAAACCTCCCATTTTTGGGGAGGAAATTTGAGGGTTATTTGCCTAAGTCATATACAATTCCTATCCATGGACGATATTAAACGCTTGGTTTTCGTTGGTCTGTGTCATAAAAAAATTAAACTTGGGTTAAAAATTGCTCTCTGAGTGCTATGTTTCGAATATTTTACCCAACATTTAAAGGACAATGCAAATGGGCAAATGATAAGAATAGGTTTCTAAGGCTTATTGTCCACTACACTTAAGTTTGAAACATTGTCCTAATGTTTTATTGATGTACCGTAAAAATGAATATGGGGAAAGATAATACAAGGTAAAAGAAACTAGTACTCCCCTGGTTTGCTTAATAATAGAGAAGAAACAGCGATAAACTGGTTAAATCGTCTAATAAAAAATCATCCAATGAAACTTTCTAAGGAACTTCAAGCTTACTTCTCATACAAATTAACTTGTTAATCAAAGACAAAGACAACTATACCAAGCATAAAATGTGCGATAAACAAATATACAATGTGAATTTAGGGTTTGACTCGATAAAGCAGTAAAGATAGGATGAGAGAATTGTTAAACTCATTAGGTTTTGCAGGTTAATAGCGGAAGAATCATATAGTTAAATGTTATGCAAGTTTTATTTTTCAAAATTAATTAAAAATTTAAGTTTTATGCGAACCTGGGCATTTAACACCGTCAGGAAAATCCTGACGCCGTCATAGGTGTCATGGTGACGGTGTCGCGTGTAAATCATGACACCGTCTCCATGTTCTGTGAAAACGAAAATTTTGTTTTTGATGAAAAATTTCCTGCACTTGATTCCATAAGTTAATTCCTGTACAAATAGCTGCATAAAACCTGAGATTTAACATTCAATCCTATGACGCGGAAAAACAATGACGCGAATTATCTAAACAATTTAATTAACATTGTTTGAACTTTGGTTTAAAAACCGGATTAATTCTCCTACACTTTTGCTGCAAAATACTGTCTGTTGATTGAATGTGAATTTCGCATAAGGACGTGGGTTATAGACAAAAACAAAGCCTGATTTTCCAATATAGTTTCAAACATAATAAAACAAACTATAAAGAATAAAACACACATGACACTCCTAATTGCGGGAAAAGTAAACTGGGTTGCCTCCCAAGAAGCGCTTTTCTTTATTAACTAGCCTTGTAGCTAGACTCGAAGTCACACGTCCTTACGTGACTTCTCCTTTATCTTTTAATCTAGTTACATATTCAGGGCCTAGCTCTAAACATTCCTTGTAGAACCCTAATATGTTACTCGTTATATAGTCAACTCCTCTTCTCTTGTCCTCCTCTTTCCTAAAGTAGACCGATTTTGTATGTACCTTTTCTTGGTTAGACAACGAGTTGTATGTGTTCTTTATCTTATGGGGAATTTTTATAGGATAATTCATCATTTTACTTGGTGGAACCTAACTACTCCTTTGGGTAGTTGTTATACTAAATTTTTACATACCATTCATTCTTGAGTGAGTTTCATGTTGGATTTTCAAATGAAATGAAAGGCCTCCCCTAGTACTACTGTAACAACTTATGGTCTATGATCGAGATAATATCCTTGATAATCAATGAAATTCTCAACATTACGTGTGACAGTTTCATTATAAAGACATGCAGCCTTTAATACTTCCTATGAAATTACTAATTCCTCCATTCGCATTTTCCCTACTGAGCTCAAAGGTTGAGTTTTCTCATCATGATCCAATTATACATCATTCGGGTCATGATATTTAGAGGGGAGTTAAGGTAAATGTAGGCTTTTTCGACATGCACATGCCCAATGTTGCATGGTATCTTAAGGTTGGAGGGGCATCCTTCCGTGATGATGGGGTTTCATAGAAATATTGAGGGGATCGGGCCACACATAAGGTACTTATGGTAGGTTTAGTCATCTCTTAGTTAAAAATGTGTAGTTAAAACAAAGGTTATTCTACCGTCGGTCCTTCCGTTGTTGCCCCTTCACCTTCATTGGGACCCTTATTTTGAGGTTCATCATCATCTCGTATGATCTCGATGAACATTACTTCTCCATCATCCTCTTTAGAGCAGACAAATTTTGTATTAGAGGATTGGGGAACCAATCTGAGTGATTCAAGCATCGAATTCAGCTTGCGTACTTGTTCTGTGGCGATGGAAGCTAATGGATAAGGTTGTGGGTGTGGGTTAGAGTTGATGTTTCCATGGTTGCCTTTTTCTTCTTGTCCTACGTTATGCTCATTAACTTAGGATTCTTCAAGCTGCTTGGGGTGGATTGTGATGGCGTTGATTGAGCTATGGATGTGGGTTGAGGATTGCGGATCTTCAGTTGGGTAAGAACGAGCAGACAAAACTAGGTGAGTCCCCAGTTTTGGGTTCTTAACCGTATCGCTAGGTAAGGTGCCCGCTATTTGATCGGTGATGGCCTTCAACACAGTGTTAATTTTGTTGGTCATCTCACCTTAAACTTGGATAATCTAGCGTCTTGAGATGCCATGAAGTTGGAAACCAGTCCTTCTATATTTGATTGATTGTTAAAATTTTGAGGACGGTTGTTGAAGGAACGGTTCAGGATCGAACCGTTGGGTTGGAACCGGTTAGGTGGGTTTGAAAAATTATTTTGGGAATTTTGAGGTTGTCTCCACCTAAGGTTTGGGTGACTTTTCCATGACGGATTGTAGGTGTCACCAAGATTGTTTTGCTCGGGCTCTTGAGGATACCACTTACCCTCCAGTTTCATCGGTACGCGAGGATGCGTTTCGACAAATGGCTTGTTCGGGGTCTTCCATGCAAACCACACACCCTAGTGTACACAGGAATATGTCTCCAAAATCAGTTTTATTGAAAACTGGCCTCACACCACTTAATAATGTTAGGCATGTTAATACTGCTCACTCCAAAACAGCAGATCATAGTGCTAAATCAAAGACACATTTTTTTAAACAAGCACAATACTTCTAAAAGGCCCTTTTATAAGAAAACAAAATTAACTAACAAGTATTTTAATCAAAAGGTTAACACTGTTAGGCCCAGAGTAGTTAATACTGCTAGGTCATATACAACACCAGTTAATATTGTTAGGGTAAAAGAGGTAAATGCTGTAAAGTCCTCAGCATATTAGGTTTGGAGACCTACCAAACCTAATGGTGCATCACTTGCTTTTAAAAGACACAACTACATTGATGCACGAGGCAGATCCAAGTCAGTAATGGCTTGGGTCCCCAAAGGAATATAATTTCCTTATTCTTTATGTGTAGGGCAAGCCACAACATGATGATAAAGGATTTGTTGACAGTGGATGCTCAAGGCACATGACTGGGAACATAGCTTATCTCTTAGATTTCAAGGAGTTTGATGGAGGTTATGTTGCATTTGGATGAGGTGCATATGGCGGTAGATTTACTGGTAAAGGAACACTTAAGATGATTTAATTTGATTTTAACGATGTATACTTTTGTCAATGTGTTAAAATTCAATCTTTTAGGGTCTCACAGATTGTGTGGACAAAAAGAACTATGGCTTTTTACTGCACTGAAGTCTGTTTTTATACTCTATAATTTTAAGTTGCCTGATGAAATCAGATACTTTTAAAAATTCTAGAATGGACTATATGTCAGTTTTAATAGAAGAAACATTGTTCCTAAAGAGAGTTTGACTTGTCTTGTTGCAAAGGCTACATTAGATGAATCAATGCTCTGGCACATAATACTTGGTCATATAAATTTTAAAAACATAAATAAGCTTGTGAATGATAATCTAGTAAGAGGATTGCCTATAAAACGTTTTAAAAATGACCAAACCTGTGTTGCTTGTCTTAAAGGGAAACAACACCAGGAGCTTCTTGTAAGTCTAAAGTTCTTGAATCTTATTTCTAAGCTTTGTTTTTGCTACTATGGATTGGTTTGGTCTACCTTGTGAGTTGCTTAATGCATAAGAAAGTATTGCTTAGTCAGTACTCGATGATTTAGTAAATTTACATGGTTTCTTTTAACGACTAAAGATGAAAACAGTGAGTCTTAAGAACTTTATAAAGAAAATAGGAAATCCTAGTAGATAAGATGTGAAAATAATCAGAGTTGATAAAGGAACAGAGTTAAGAACAAGTTATGATGATTTTTGCAGAGGAAAAGGGTATTAAGAGAGAATATAGTGTAGGTAGGACTCCTCAGCAAAAATGGTGTAAGCTGAGAGGAGGATTGGCAAAAATTGTGGTGTAGAACAATGTTGGCTGACTTTTAGGTTACTACCACATTTTAGGTGAAGCTGTTTCTACTGCTTGGCTATGTTCCGAATAGGTTATCGTAGTCAAGCCTCATAACAAGACACCTTATACTTTTTAGAGGTTTTATCCAGCTTCTAAGTTATATGAGACCAATTTGGTTGTCATGTTTATTATTTCTTAATACTTTGGACAGTTTAGCAAGTTTGATAGAAAAAGTTATGAGTTTTCTTTGTTGGAAATTCTTTAGTAGTAACTCTTTTAGGGTTACAACACTAGAACCAAGGAGGGTAGAAAAAAACTTGCATGTTAGGTTTTTAGAGATCAATCCTATAATAGAAGGAATGGTCAAAATGTGTGTGATATTGATTCTCTAACCCAATCTATGAACCTATGTACAGTTACTGCAAGTACAATTTCTTTTTTTTTTTAATGACTCTACATGTACTCAGAAGTAAACAGTTTTAAGATTGCTTATGTTGAATTTGGAAAGATACTTCATACTTTGATTCACCTACCAAGGATGTTGATAATGGTGAACTCACACCTCAACCATGGTTAATTTAAAGTAGTTAAACCTTAACTCTTGCTATATAAAGAAGTAACCTCACATTCTCTCATTCACTAGCCAATAATCAAAGCAAATACCATCTCCTCTTCAAGCAAAACCCACAGCACTAATATAAGTATTTCAAGTTTTCAAGCATTGATATCAAGTATATCTAAGATCATTCAAAGTGTATTGGAATCTTGGGTTTATGATTTAACAAGATTATTCAAGAAAACTAATTAGGGTTTTCCTAATTAGGGTTTGATCTTGTGTTTGATTATTTAGGTTAAGGCTTAAGTATAAGCTTGTGTTCATCAATCCTCTACACTTCTATAAGGTCTATTTAAAGTTTAAACATTCCATTCATTCATTTAATTATGTACATACTTGCTTATATATGTTAAACACCACGTAGCTTATTTTCATGAAATAATGAGATATTACAAGGTTCGAATTTTATGTACATGTTAGTGGAATAATACCTAAAATGGAAGTACACATTTTATATAAGTGTTAAATAATTTATATGGTTAGTTTATGAATTATTTTGTGTTGAAAGTTTCAATTACAAAAGTTATGAACAAATGATTTTGAGGACACTTACTCATGGACAAGTATCATAGACATATTATATAGGACTTAAGATATATCAAGTTATGTTATTTATTAAGTTAGAGGACTTGTAATGGTTTAATAAAGTGAAAAGTATATAAATCAAGTGTATAAAGATAATTATGTAAAACTTACATACCTACTGTTTGAATTCATTTTAAGGGGAATATTTTATAAAGATAGTACTTTACATGAGGAAACCAAACATGTAAGAAACTCGAAAAACGGATTTAAAATGAGGTAGATACGCTATTTACAAGTTTAAGTTAAAAAGTATTTTTATAAAAGTAAATTTATAAAAATGTGTTACTGTTCACGACAGTAAATTATTAGGGATTATTTTTCCTAAATAGAGCTTTTAATTACGAAGACGTGGACATAAGAATCACTAAAAACCGAATTAAAACAAGCGAGATACAGTTAAAATACGATTTTAATAATTAAAATTATACAAAGTATTTTTATAAACTTTCACCTACTGTTACTGTTTATAACAATATTTAACCATATAATAATTATAATATTTTGATAAATTTTCTTAATACGAAACTGTGGACATAAGAAACGCATAAAACGGAGATAAAACGATAAAGATACGAGGTTTATAAAACCTTGTGCACTATTTTTACTTTTATACATTATTTTATAAAAACAATTAAATTAATTATATAATATTAATACATAATCAATATAAATATTAAATCATATATTTTTAACCAATAATACATTGTTGAACGAAAAATAATATTTTCTTTACGGTTACAATTACATGTACCTTTATTTAACAAAGTACGATTTACTTAATATCTCAACTTTTTAAAGTTTAACAAGAACTATTAGGTGGTGGTGTAACTATATAACATGTGATATTTTATTTATATAAAATACATTATGCTCATACGACCTACAATTAATTAGGTTGCATTCGGATTGCCGAGATGATTTACATATTTGATTTAGATAATCAAATCATTCACTTACGGTGAGTTCATAGCCCCACTTTTCTATTATTACATTGATTTACAACTTTGGGGTGAGAAACATGCATTGTTTTACGATTGGACGCAAGTACACTTTTATACAAATTACGAGTTTGCCTAAGTAGCTATAACTCACTATGCCCATGAATCATGAACTGTTAATTACTAGATTGTAAGCTCGAATGTTATGAATAGATCTATTTAGGATTGACATCCCCGTTCGGGTGAGTAGCGCTCACTAGTTTCGAATGTACTGAAACAACAAATGTATACCATGTCGGAACAATTTGGATGTTGCGGATTGAACATCTACACGGGCACATTATTTGCATTAATTTGCATACATATATGTTGTAGCTTCAGTGTCATGAGCTTAGTGCATTTCCTAATTACTTTTGAGATATTGTATGTGTTACATGTCTTACATTTGGAAATTTTGCGGTCCTACTTTATACATTTATTAAACCTGTGAATTCACTAACTTTATGTTGATGTTTTAAAGCATGTTTTTCTCAGGTCAATATGGTACAAGAACAAGGATACATTGGGGTCAATATTTTAGAAATCATTTTGCATGGAGATTTAAATGCATTACATTTTAGAGTATTTGTTATGTACTAAAATCTTTACATTTTCATGGGTGAACAATTTAAGCTTCGGGCTTCTGTAACAAACAAGTTTATTTAATCCAATGTATCATTTTCAAATGACTCATATAGAGGTCGTTCTCATATCTTGTGTTGTTGATCTATGAAGTAACACTCTCAGACCCATGCTGTGACCCATTTTGGGGGTGTTACAGATTGGTATCAGAGCCAAGGTTATAGAGAACCAGGTCAAATGTTTTACTTGGACTATAACCATTTTCAAACATTGCATCATACAAAATTTTTCACAGGACATACATACACTATTGAGTTGCATTAGTCGGTTACACTATATGCTTTCATGATCTATATACGTGTTTATACTATACTACGTATATACTATATTGACCTCATATAATATACTTATATAAGTTTATTTTGTTGTTTCAGCAGTCATGTCTTCATCCTGTTACAACTTGTTTACATATTCATGTACAATCTCTTTTGCATACTCTTATACATACTTGATACATACTTGATTTCGTAATTTGGTTACAAACTGTTTACTACTCATTACAAACCTTGGGTAACTTTGTTATACACTCATTTGCATATACTCACGGTTGGATACATTACTTGTTTTTTTTTTTTTTTTTTTCACTTAATGGACGCTACAATCTATACTTTATCATATATTACATATAGCTTAAGTTGCATGAACTGTAAATTACTCAGAGGGTAAGCGCGAATGTTATAAAATAGATCTATTCGGGATTGACAATCCCTGTTCGGATGATTAGCTATCACCGGACAAACAAACGTTATACCATGTCGGAGCACGACTGGATTGATGTCTATAGGGCCAACAACTACATACTCGTGAACTCTTACTGTGCCTTGAATAAAGTGGCATACATATAAGTCTACGTCACAGCTTCATGAACTTAGGGGTGAAAATCGAAATACATCAATAGTGACTCTGTATTGGTATATAATGGTCAAGCATACTTTACAATGCTGTTGCTTTAACTATCTAACTTTTGTAATATCGTATGGGAAACAACAGTCTATTGAAGGAGGCTTTGGGATTAGTTGGATATATCTCTATAAACATATCTTCAACATAATACATTTACACAAGATCCATATGATTAGAGTTTGTAGCTTCAGGTTGTAACCCTTACGTTGCTAAGATAGCAGTACTCGTATTATAGACTATAATAATATTGAAGCATTTTTGTTATTCATTATCTTCGTTTCAATTTATATATCTTCTAAATTTGAAAGGTTGATTCTTGCATACTCTTTGATATATCACACAAAGTTTCTTACTATGTTATTTTGGATTTATCCAAGGTAACATACTCTTTACAAGGTAAAGAATCGATCTAGGATTGGGATCAACAAGTGGTATCAGAGCTAATTATATCTTTGATCATATGATTGGCAACTAATCAGAAGTTCAATATTAACAAGTGGTATCAGAGCTAATTATACTCTTTAGTATCAGAGCTAGGATTGTTACATTAGTTTTCTTCAGAGTATTAAAGAGTAGATTCCGCATACTCTTTAGTATACACACAAAGTTTCTACCATTGTTATTTTGGATTTATCTAAGGTAACATACTCTTTACAAGCTAAAGAATCGATCAAGATTTGGGATCAACAAGTGGGTAGCTTTGCAGTAGGATTGGGATCAACAAGTGGTATTCAGTAGTTCTATGGCTTCTTTGATCGTATGCTTGGAAACTAATCAGAAGTTCAATCTGTCTAAATATATCTTTGATGCAATGGTGAAACACTTAGATGGAGGAGTCAAATTCTTGTTGCATCCATATTTTCTACAAGTTTTCATTAATCAACAGTTGGGTAATATGTCAACACACAAGAAGATTTTTGTTAATCCCTTTCACACAAAGAAAGTGTTTGCAAATATGAAGAGGGCAGGAAAGGATTTCTCTGGGAGAATAACACCTTTATTTGATACCATGATGGTTCAACCTATTGAAGAAATGGGTGAGGATTCAGATCATCCAACTGAATCCACTTCAATACCCATTATTGATCAACCATCTTCATCTTCCTAACCCAAGAAGGATAAACCATCTAAGACGGCTTAGAGACAGGAGGCAGAGGTTCCTCAAGATGAGACAGAGCATGAGGAGGGTGTACCAACACCTTCCAATGATCCGCAACCTAGTGGTGAGGATAGCATGAAACTAACAGATTTGATGGTTTTATGTACCAAATTACAAACACAGGTTCCTGATTTACAAATGGCAAAGGATGCTTAAGCTAAGGAGATTGCTGCTTTAAAGAAAAGGATCCAGAGGTTAGAAAGGAGGAAAATATCAAGACCTACAGGGTTGAAAAGACTCAGGAAAGTTGGTATGTCTCAGAGAGTTGAGTCCTCTGAAGACCAGGAGAGTTTGGGTGTTCCTGAAGATGCATCCAAACAGGGGAGGAGTATTGAAGATATTGATGTTGATGTTGATGTTTCCTTGGTTGATGAAACTCAAGAAAGACAAGATGATGACTTGAGATTTGATACTGGAGTTTTGGATGTTGTTGAGATACCTGTGGAAGCTAAGGTTGGTAGGAAAGATGAACAGAGTACTAAGAAGCTTGATGATAGTACTGCTGGTGAAGCAGTTACTACTGCTGGTGATGATAGTGTTGTTTCTACAACAAATGAGGAAATCACTTTGGCTCAGCACTATATACCAGATTAAGCAACTAAGCCTAAAGTTGTTACTACTGCTGCTACTAACTAAACAAAACTACAGACCAAGGATAAAGGGGTGGTTGTTCAGGAGCCAAGTGAGTTCAGAGTTCCACAAGAGATAATACCTTCAAGTTCTAAAGATAAAGGAAAAGGTATTATGATTGAGCCTAAAGTTCCTTTGAAGAGAAAAGATCAAATTGCTCTTGATGAACAAATTGCAAGAGATATTCAAGCTAAGTTGGATGCTGAATTATTAGAAGAGCAAAAGCTGGCAAGGAAACAAGAAGAAGAAGCCAACATATCATTGATTGAGTCATGGGAAAATAAACAAGCTTTGATCGAGGCTGATAGATTGCTGGTTGAGAGACTCCAATTAAAGGAAAGAGAGGAATTGACAGATGAGAAAAAAGCAAAACTGTTTATGGAACTGATGGAGAAAAGAAGAAAGCATTTTGCTGCACTTAGAGCACAATAAAAGAGAAACAGACCTCCTACCAAGGCACAAAAGAGAACTCAAATGTCTACTTATCTTAAGCACATGGGTGGATATACATACAAATAACTAAAAAGGGAAAGGAGTATTGATGAAAATTCAGAAGTTGTTTGATAAGAAAATGAAGAGAGTAAATACCTTTGTAGCTATGGGTTCTAAGGTACAGGAAAGTAAAGAAAAGAAGGAAGAAGGTAAAGAGGAAACAGCTAAAGGTAGCAGAAAGAAGATGCTTGGAAGAAAAAGAGCAGGGAAAGAACATCAGAAAGAATCTTCAAAGAAACTAAAAGTAGAGGAAGAAAAAGAGTCAGAGGAAGTTGAAGAAGATGATGAAGTTGAGCTAAAGAAGCTTTTGGTAATTAAAAAGGATGAAGATATATCAATTGATGCTATACCACTTGCTACCAAATTACAAGTGATTATTGATTATAAACTTCATAAAGAGGGGATGTTAGTACACTATGAGTTGATAAGAGCAGATGGAAGTTCTAAAAGATACTCTTCAATGATAAGAATGCTACAAGGAATAGATAAAGAAGACTTGGAAGCTCTTTGGAGGATAGTGAAGGCAAAGTATGGTGATACAAGGCCTGAAGATGAATTTGAAAGAGTATTGTATGGAGATTTGAGAGTTATGTTTGAACCAGACATAAAAAGTGATGTATGGAGAATGTTGCAAGGATACAGGGTGACTACTTGGAAGTTGATTGATTCATCTGGAGTTCACTTTGTAAGATTTGATAATCTTTATATTTTTATGTTGGTTGAAAGAAGATACCCCCTTACACCAATTACCATCACCAATATGATCAACAAGAAACTTCAAACTGATCATCAAACTGAGATGTGTAATCAATTGCTGAAGCTTATGGTAAAGCAACGAAAAGGAAAATGAAAGGTTTGAATACATCTTCCTGAAGATAGATGAAGACTTTTAAAGAAGAAACTTGAAAAATTCAAAAGATGAACATCAAGTTTAAGGGAGGATTGTTGGGTCTTAAAAGATTTCATGGATTCTTAGAAGTTACTGCTGCTCAGGTACATAATGGAAATTATGCTAAGTGGTTAGTACTGTTTAACACCCCCAAATTTCATCGCAGCGGAACCAACAGTTTGGGTGTTAAGTCATAGCACAATAACATAAGAATATAAAGAATGACTCAAAAGAGACGTTTAAAACATAACATTGTCCCATTCATGAAAGATCAGAGTCTAAAGTAGGTCCACAAGATTGTCACCATACCACATCATACAAAGTTTTAAAATCATAACACCAAGTGTTTTTGATGAATGGAACCAAAAAAGTTTTAATCAAAAACTTTTCACGCATAACTCCGATCTGCCAACTCCTAGCCATCAACCTTGATTACCTGAGATAAAACATTCTAAAAATGTCAAAAAACGTTTTGAGTGTAATCCATAGAGTTTTTGTAAATAAAGATGTGGAACAAAGTATTTTTAATCTCGAAAACTTGTGGATCAAAACAAGTTTAATCACTAATGCATTAAGCTCATGCCACCGAAAACCTTAACCAACATAGTTAAATATGTAATCACATGGCCCCCACAAACTAGGTAATTATTGCAATATACCAATAGAAAATTCTAAACAAAATGTCCTTTAGGGGTGATCGCGCCATGGATTTCACAACCCCAGACAGGGCAGTCACGGCCAATAGATTATTAATGTACTAGCGTTCACCCAATCATAGGCAAAGTAACAGTGCTATGAATTAAGGGCCTTTCTTGCAAGAGGTACTTATGCAAATTAGTTCCAATCGGGTCCTGCAACCATAAAATCACTTGTGTTCAAATTTATAAAACTAGCATGGATCTCCCTCGCGGGGTTTATGAATACATGTATAAGTAGAAGGTGAGGCTATGAACTCAACCGAGATATCAAAGAGATCAGAAGTATAATAAGTCTTAAACAAAGATAAAAATCCCCTTTACGCACCACTTAAAATACGTGGATGACGTCTTAGTTAATAATACAAGTAAAAATATTACGTAAGAAAAGTTTGAGAATAGAGTAGGATTGTTTCCTATAAGGGGGTGGGGGATATGCGAAACATGGCTTCTTGACTTATCTAAAGTATTTTTTTTGACTCCAAATGACATATGACTGTTTTTTGTAAATTAACATCTACCAAATTGCGCCATTCTTAATTCCAATTTTAGGGTATGATCTATCGTATCCATCATTTGTTCTTTTTTGTCAAGGACGTAAAAACGCGCAATTCTGGAATTAGCTCATGTTTAGGGACCTGTATCTACCAATCTATAAATGGTATTAATCAAGGTTTTCACCCTTGGAAAGCCCTTGAAGTCTAGTTTTCAAAACATTAAGCCAATCCCTCATACCATTTACCAATCCATGGGAAATAGATTTTTACTAACACCTAAGTCAAAACGAAAGGTGACGAATTCTTACTTTTGCATTTTAATCTATAACTCTAATCTTAAGATAGCAATGGATGTGAGGCCAAGTGCTAAAGCTTCCCTATGATGTATAGTATTGACCCATGCTTTAAAACCCAAACATGTAATCATAAACCTGGTGTTTAATACGTTTTCTAAACAAAAGTCCAGGAAACTGACCCTTTTTAGTATTTTTGGTAACATATATCCACTCCTTATAATAGTCATGAGACAAACAACACGTTTTGCTACTGTTTCAAAACGAGGTCTCTATAAAATACAACACAAAACCTAATTTCTAACTCATTTAAAACACAATCAACTCTTTATGAAAAGCACAACACACATATCCTAAACATATCCCATACTCAAACATAAATATATATTTGTATAGCAAAGTATTAATATCAAAATTGTCTTATAAGAAAATTTTAGGTAAAAAGTAGAAAGATGGCTTACATTAATGATCACCCAAAATAGTTATTAACAATAAGTTTTCCTAGCCACCAAACTTTACTAGGACATCATTTCCTTGACATGCATGACCATCTTCACACTACTCTTCTAAATCAGCCCCAAAGCCTACAAATGATGGGTTTTAAATATTAGGAAATGGATTACAAGAGTTATGGTTTAACTAGTATTATTGTGATTGAAGAAAATTGATATCTTTGTGGTTCTTGGTGTCTTTGCTCACGGCAAGGAGAGGGGACAAAGAGATGTGTGTGTAGTTTTTGGGTAGACTATGGGATAAAATGAAAGGCACATGGGTTTTGTATGAGTTATGCATGCAATGCTAGTGTTTAAGCAAGACAAATGTCTTGCATTTCCTTCTCCAAATGCCATGCCACCTATGAGGTGGTGGTGTCATGTTTAAAGTTTACACTTTTATAAACTTTAGTATTTAGGGTATAAATTTTAAGATAGGTAGGTGGTTTTGAGGGATAACGTATCGACGTGTAAAATAAACACGACGAGATAAGGCGAAACACGAGAGTAAAACGAATACTGATAAAATATTCTTCATTAAAAACGGAATACTTTTCTGAAAAGTTTAATTTACGTAAGGTTCAAGACGAATAATTGTTTTAAGCGTAGCTCGTAATTAATTAAAACGACGATTTCAATAAAATGTCTAGATGTAAATAAAAGTAACTTGTTTAAAATTTATAAATTAATTATGAGATTAGAAATAGTAGTGACCTTAAATACGTGGGTTTACATACTGGTAGTATAATGTTATCACTGCTAGTTACTACTATTAGTATAGTTTAGTACTGATAGCATAAAGTTACTACTGTTAGTTGAAGTTAAGACTGCTCAGTGTTGAAGACTAAAATATAAGCTAAGTATTTAGTGCTGTTAGTAGTAAAAGTTAAGACTGCTAGTACAGGTTACTATTGTTAGTGTATATTAGTACTTTTAGTACTAATATTACTACTGCTTATGTTTATTAGTGCTGCTGGTGGAAAGATTACAAGTGTTTGAAGACTTTCTACTGTCAAAAGGATAAAGACGCGATAAAGAGATAAAGATTGTTTGGAGAACAAGAATACGTGTGAAGATAAGTGTTGAGATATTTATGAACAAGATATACATGTATTTATTTAGAAGATTACGTTTATGTTTAGAAAAGATTAAGATATCATTTATGCATACATTTGTAACTATCGTATGGGAAACAACAGTCTATAGAAGGAGGCTCTAGGGCATTAGTTGGATATATCTCAATAACATATCTTCACAAATACATATACACAGATCCAAAGATTAAGAGTCTTGTAAGCTTCAAGGTTGTAACCCTAGTACTAAGATAGAGTACTCGTATTATTGATCTAATAATATTGAAGCATTTTGTTCATTCATATTCACCGTTTCATTGATATATCTTCTAAATATTAAAGAGTAGATTCTGCATACTCTTTGATATACACACAAAGTTTCTACTATTGTTATTTTGGATTTATCCAAGGTAACATACTCTTTACAAGGTAAAGAATCGATCTAGGATTGGGATCAACAAGTGGTATCAGAGCTAATTATATCTTTGATCATATGATTGGCAACTAATCAGAAGTTCAATATTAACAAGTGGTATCAGAGCTAATTATACTCTTTAGTATCAGAGCTAGGATTGTTACATTAGTTTTCTTCAGAGTATTAAAGAGTAGATTCCGCATACTCTTTAGTATACACACAAAGTTTCTACCATTGTTATTTTGGATTTATCTAAGGTAACATACTCTTTACAAGCTAAAGAATCGATCAAGATTTGGGATCAACAAAAATTAAACAAAAACTAAGGGCTTATAAGCTAAAAATCTCAAATTAGCAGTTTGGTGAAAAAACTGTTAA
>BQNB010088419.1:2760-27666 GCA_026074375.1 Tanacetum coccineum | reverse complement strand
TAATAATATTTTTAGGCATTATTTCTATCAACAAAGATAAAGGAACTTGATAAATTATTTTTAAAGTAGGTCAATCTGCTCAAACAGTGCACATGTTAACTAAGCCACAAGCCTTCTATGATAATATACACAAACAAGCTCTAGGTTACCAAAATCCGTTTTACCTTAAGAAAGCTCAGCGGATTAAACCAACCTTGTATGATGGTATTGTTATATCTGCTAAACATGTTGCTATGCCTGTGATTGATGATGAGGAAACATTGATTTTGGAAGAAGAGAGTCGATAAAAAATGTTTGAATAAGAAAATGATCCAGAGGCCATTAAACAAAACATTTCTCATAAACCTATTAATTATGAAAAATTAAATTGACTAGCTGATGATTTTGGGAACCGTTTTACTCCGCAACAAAAATTATCTGTTGAACAAGCTTTCTGGTTGCGTATGTCCAATCCTACCAGTAAACCTTCTAATGCATCACCTGTTAAAAGAGAAGTTTGTAAGGAACTTCCTAAAGTAATCTTGGTCAATGAAAGCCTTAAAAGCTTAAATTTAACCTTTCTAAGTTTGACAACATGGTGAAGATAACGACTACACCTGATGCTCGTACAGAAAGTGAATGAGGGTTTGAACATACAAAATCTGTTTTTAACAATGAAATTATTCCATTTCTAAAATCTTTAAAAGACATCTACAATGTGTTTGATAGAGATCTTCTAAATGAAATAATGGAAGTACAGACAGTTTTTGACCAAATGGATGTTGTTGTTTAACAGTCTTCAGTTGACAAACAATGTTTGGAAATTGCTAAGAAAGAATTACTTTTGGAAAATGATCACCTCTTACAACAAATCATGTCTTAAGATGTTCTTTTAACTAAGATGAATTCTATATCTTTGCTTGGTGAATCTGTGAATATGGATAGAAAGAGAAATGAATCTTGTGATAAGTGTTTCAATCTTGAGGCCGAGCTTTTGAAATCACAAAATGTACATAATGATCTTTTGAAAAGTTACTCACAACTTGAAAAACATTGCATTTCTCTTGAATTGTCAATACAACTTAATCAATAAATTTTTCAAAAAGATGAATCTTGTAATGATAACAATGCTCTGGAAATTCTAGAATTTTTTGAAAATAATGATTTGAAAGCTTAGCTACAAGACAAAGACACTACCATTTGTAAGTTGAAGGAAATTATAAAATCAATGAGAGAAAATACCAAGGAAGAGAATGTCAATTATGATTATTGTGAAATAGAGACCAAAAATATGGAACTGGAGAATAGTGTGACAAAATTGCTTTCAGAAAACGAGCATATTTGTAATGAAATTAATCATGTGAAACAGGTTTTTAAAGAGCAGTTTGACTTAATAAAAAAGACACGTGTTCGTACTAAAGAACAGAGTGACTCTTTAATTGATAAACTGAACTTAAAATCTACTAAAAATGAGGATTTAAAATCTCAAATTCAAGATAAGGTTACGAAAAGTAAAAGGAAAAGAAATTGTTGATATTGCTGCATAAATACCATCTGCCAACACTATTGTTCCAGGAATGTTCAAGCTAGACTTAGAACCTTTGGCTCCTAGGTTATTGCAATATAGGGAAGCTCACATAGATTACCTTAAGTACACTCAGGAACAAGCTGATATTCTTCGGGGAATAGTCAAACAAGCTAAAGCAGAATAACCATTAGATAAAGAGTTAGACTTTGCCTATAAGCATGCCCAACGAATTCAGGAGTTACTTGGATATGTTTGAGATATATGCCCTAATGCGATTAACTTAATGAGAAAAAGGTTGTTGTCACACCCAAAAACAAGGTCAAGAAAGTTAGCTTTGATGAACCTCTCACATCCTCAAGCAACATTAAATAAGTAGAGTCATCTAATACATCAAATTCTAACACACCTGTGTTGTCTACTACATGATTGAAAGTGTTCTACTAGTAATTACGGATCAAAGCCTACAGGCAATAAAAAGAATGATAGGATCTCGTGAACACCAAGTAGGAACATCAAGAATAATGTAGAACCCCAACCGAGGAAAGTTAATAAAAAGAATCATGTTGTTGAATCTATTCGTGATGTTAATGTTTAGCATTCATTGTTAAATGCGAATTCTAAACATATTTGTGCTACTTGTAAGAAATCTATGTTTGATGGTGTTCATGATATATGTCTTCTTGATTTTGTGGAAAATGCAAATAGCCATGCTAAATCTACTAAGAAACATAAAAAACAAAATATTTAGAAACCTACGGGTCATGTATTCACTGAAATAAGACTTAAGTAGAAACCAACAGGCAAAACTTTCACTATAGTTGGTAATTCGTGCCCTTTACTAGGAGCACTTCAGCTACCGTAGTGTCTCCTAAGAAAACCACTTCCCACTTAGTTGAAACACAAAAACCAGAGATTAAAGTCTATAGCAGGAAACCCAAAAATGTTAAAAATGTAGGTTTAAGTAAAAAGGCTAAGATTGTAGAATCTAATAATGCTAACCACTCGGAACCCAATCATAATTGGGGATCCAATGCTATAGATATTCTATCGTCTTCTTCTCTTGTCATGACAGGTTGTCCAGATTGTTCTTTGGTATCTGGACTCCAGATGTTCAAAACATATGACAGGGAACCTCTATCAGCTCTTGAACTTTGTTAGTAAATTTCTAGGTGCAGTTAGATTTGGAAATGACCATATTGCAAGGATTATAGGGTATGGTGGCTATCAGATGGGAAATGTTACTATCTCAAGAGTATACTATGTCAAGGGGCTTGGACATAACTTGTTTTCTGTTGGTCAATTTTACGACGCGGATCTTGAAGTCGTATTTTAGAAAAAACTTGCTTTATTGGTAATTTAGAAGGTATTGATCTAATTTTTGGATCCCGAGACACGAATTTATACACAATTTCTCTTGATGACATGCTTAAAACATCTTCGATCTGTCTTATATCCAAAGTGTCAAAGACTAAGAGCTGGTTATGGCACCGTCAGTTATCACATCTCAACTTCGGTACTCTTAACAAGCTAGCTAAAGATGGTCTTGCACGAGGCATTCCAAGACTTAAATTTCAGAAAGACCATCTGTGTTCAGCATATGCATTAGGAAAAAGCAAGAAATCCTCCTATCAACCCAAAGCTGAAGACACTAACCAAGAGAAACTATATCTTTTGCATATGGATTTGTGTGGCCTGATGCGTGTGGTGAGTATTAACGGGGAAAAGGTATATCTTAGTGATTTTCAACAATTACTCAAGATTTACTTGGGTCAGATTTTTGAGGACAAAAGATGAAGCTCTAGAGGCCATCAAATGCATCAAAAATATTCAAGTTCATTTGAATGCCACTGTCCGTAATGTTCGAACAGATAATGGAACCGAATTTGTTAATCAGACACTTCATGAATTTTATGAAAATGTTGGCATCTCACATAAAACATCTGTTGCCCACACTCCTTAGCAGAACAACATTGTTGAAAGGCAAAACCAAACTCTTGTAGATGTTGCTCGTACAATCTTAATATTTTCTAAAGCTCCATTATTTTTATGGGCCAAAGCAATCAATACAGCCTGTTACACCCAAAACCGTTCATTAATCTGCCTTCGATACAACAAAACTCCATATGAGCTTATGCAAGATAAGAAACCGGATTTATCATTCTTTCATGTCCTTGGTACACTCTGTTATCCTACCAATGATAATGACGACTTGGGTAAATTAGATGCAAAAGCTGACATTTGTATTTTTATTGGTTACGCGCCCGCAAAGAAAGGATTCAGAATCTACAACAAAAGAACCTGGAAAATTATAGAAACAATTCATGTGACATTCGATGAGCTGATAGCTATGGCTTCTGAATAATTCAGTTCAGGACCCGAGCTTCATTCTATGACTCCTGCAACATCCAGTTCAAGACTTATTCCAAATACTGTTTCTCAACAACCTTGTATTCCACCAAACAAAGATGATTGGGATCACTTGTTCCAGCCTATGTTTAATGAATACTTCAATCCTCCATCAATTATTGTTACTCTAGTTCAAGACGCTGCTGCACCAAGAGCTGTGGTTTTAGCCGATTCTCTTGTGTCAACTTCCATTGACCAGGATGCTCCTTCAACAAGTATTCCATCAACACAAGAACAAGAACATTCTCCAAATATTTTTAAAGGTTTTGAAGAATCACCAAAACACCAATTTTTAGTGATGATCCACTTTATAAATCTCTTCATGAAGAATCAACTTCTCAAGGATCATCATCGAATGCGAAACAAATCCACACTCCATTTAAACACCTTGGTAGATGGACTAAGGATAATCCTTTAGCAAATGTAATCGGCAATACTTCTCGCTCTGTCTCTACGAGAAAGCAACTCCAAACTGATGCCATGTGGTGTTATTTTGATGCCTTCCTACAGTCGAACCAAATAACTTTAAACAAGCAATGACCGAACCATGATGGATCGATGCAATGCAAGAAGAAATTCATGAATTTGAAAGGCTACAAGTTTAGGAATTACTTCATTGTCCAGATAAAGTGTTATTGATCAAACTAAAATGGATTTATAAAGTCAAGACGGACAAATTTGGCAGGGTACTAAAGAATAAGGCTAGACTATTTCCTCAATGATTCAGGCAAGAAGAGAGAATTGATTTCGAGGAATCATTTGCATCGGTTGCTAGAATAGAGGCTATCTGTATCTTCATAGCAAATGCCGCTCATAAGAATATGACGATCTACCAAATGGACGTCAAAACAGCTTTCTTAAACAACGAGCTCAAAGAAGAGGTCTACATTTCTCAACCAGAAGGATTTGTTGATCAGGACAACCCATTGCATGTGTACAAGCTTAAAAAGGCTCTCTACGGTCTCAAACAAGCATCACATGCATGTTACGACATGCGATCAAGCTTTCTAATTTCACAACATTTCTCTAAAGGTGCAGTTGATCCAACACTCTTCACACGGCAAGCTGGGAATGACTTATTACTGGTATAAATTTATGTTGATGATATAATATTTGCATCCACTAATACTGCTATGTGTAATGAGTTTGCTAATCAGATGACCACTAAGTTCAAGATGTCAATGATGGGGCAGATGTCATTCTTTTTAGGATTACAAATTTCTCAAAGTCCCAGAGGTATCTTTATAAACCAATCTAAATATGCTTTTGAAATTGTTAAAAAATATGGTTTGCTTACTACTGATTCTGTCGACACACCCTTGGTAGAAAAAAGTAAACTAGATGAAGATCTACAGGGGAAACAAGTTGATGCTACACTTTATCGTGGTGTGATTAGATTCCATATGTATCTTACATCCAGTAGATCTGACCTTATCCATGCAGTCTGCTTATGTGCTCGGTATCAGGCAAAGCCTACCGAAAAGCACTTACAAGCGGTGAAATGGATCTTTTAATACCTTAAGGGAACCATTACCATGGGTCTATGGTACTCAAAGGATATCGGTATATCTCTAACAGCATATGAAAATGCAGACCATGCGGGGTGTCAGGACACTAGACGTAGTACATCGGGAAGCGCTCAGTTCTTAGGTGACACACTTGTTAGCTGGTCGTCCAAGAAGAAAAAGTGCACTGCCATATCGAGTACAGAGGCTGAATATATTACCTTATCTGGGTGTTGTGCTCAAATCTTATGGATGCGTTCACAGCTAACAGATTATGGCTTTTAATTCAGTAAGATTCCTTTGTACTGCGACAACAAGACTGCAATTGCTTTATGCTGCAACAATGTTTAACACTCACGAGCAAAGCACATCGATGTTTGCTACCATTTCATAAAGGAGCAAGTGGATAATGGAATCGTGGAGCTATACTTTGTCCGGACTGAATACCAACTGGCTGACATATTCACTAAACCCTTGCCACGAGATAGATTTAACTTCTTGATCAAAAAGCTTGGTATGAGAAGCATGTCTTCGAAAATGTTGAAACGCCTGGCAAAGGAAATGGACAAGTGATGGTGGTAACTCATATCCTGTATCATATGTACATAAGAAACTTAAAAACACAAAAATATGTTTTCTTTTGATATAAATTTTTCAAAAACAAAATTAAAAAATTAAAAAATTAAAAAAATATAAAAATATGTATCTCTGGCATGTCTTCTGAAAATCGATTACATTTACGGCCTTAGAAATGTCATGTTGATCCCAAGCCTTGATCGATTCTTTACCTTGTAAAGAGTATGTTACCTTGGATGAATCCAAAATAACAAAGGTAGAGACTTTGTTTGTATATCAAAGTGTATGCGGAATCTACACTTTGATACTCTAGAAGTATATATCAATGGAACAGTACTAAACAAAGAACAATGAACAAAACACAAACTGCTTCAATATTATTAAATCAATAATACGAGTACTCTTGCTTAGTACTAGGGTTACAAACCTTAAAGCTTTACGTTTTTTTTCTAAGATGTATCTCTATCTCTTAAGCATATCTAAAACCTTAACCTATGATCTCCTTTTATACACCACAAGGAGTCCTTTACAAGATAACTACCGAACTTTTAGGATCAATAACAATCATAATCATATACAAATCTTCCTAAAATATAAATGATATACATTCCATATTTATCTCATTGTATCCTTATCTCCAAGTCAGCAGCTTTGACCATCAGCAGTATTAATCTTTCTTCTAGCAGTAATAACTAACACTTGACAGTACTAAGTTTGTACTGGCAGTACTAACTCCATTAGTACTGTTAGTTATACCTTGGCAGTATTAACTCTTGATGAAGATTTATTCCTAACAATCCTCCCCTAAACTTGTGATTTATCTTCAAATCCCATGTTTCTTTTGGATTAAATCTTTTTGTCTTCTGATGATGATTCTTTCAAACACTCTTCTACTTCTGCACTTGCGATCTGATGAACTTTAGTTGTTCATACGCTTGTGTACTTTCATGATCAACCTCCAATCTCTTATTCAACATCTTTGTTATCATCTCTTGACTTAGAGGGTATTTCTTCTCTGTCAGCATATGTATGGCTATACCATTTTGCATCAGTAAAATGTGAATACCACAAAAATCATATAAACTCCAACTTATCACATTATATTCATGTTGATTCTTCCACATTTCATCTTCTTCATCAGGCTCAAATAAAATATGCAGATCTACCCAAAGCATCATATCATATCCTTCTGGTCTTGAAGCACTATACCTTTCTTTGACTAGCCTGTGTAAGTCCATAATCTATCAAAGTCTTCAAGCATCTCACTTAAAATCTTATAGTTCTTGGAACTGCCATCTCCTCTGAAGACTTGATAATACATGAAATTTTCTGTCAGAACACAAGTCTTCCAATCCACAATTGGATACTTTGTAGATAGAGATTCAACATCTGCTACAACATCTTCTCTTGGAACTATGTCTAAATATCCTTTGAGATCTTCCTTCTCAACATCTTCCTCCATCTTTTGTCTCTTAACAGTACTTCTTGTGCTTTTTCTTTGGAAGGATTTCTTTCTTTTTGCTCCAGAAGATTTTTAGACACTTCTTTCAGTTCCTTTTGTGTATCAACATCTTCTTCTTCAATGCTTTTCAGGAGACTTCATTTTTTCACTTCCATGCGCTCTAAATCTCCATCAGGCTTAATATGTTGGTTAAAATCCCAAACCTTTCAAAAATTAGCTAATCTCATTATAAGACATTCCCTTAAAATTATAATCTGTAGTTTCCCTGATTTTTGAAGTATTTAACCATAATTCCTCCTTGCTTGGGCATCGGTCTTTGGTTTCTATTTTTAGAGCATGATACCTTATGAATGAAAGGTATCATTTACTAATCCTATCTCCTTAGTTGAGATCTTGGCTTCAGACGTAGCTCTTTGCCTTTCCTCTTAATCCCACTGTCTAGCATTTCTTATCCCATTGCAATCTATGCCCTTTGTTCTTCATTCATTTTTATTGCGATCTATGCTTCTAGCTTAAACTCAACCATTCTTGTTCAAGGCTCATTCTTAGACTTCTTCTTGGCTCAGGAGGCTCTGTTCATTATTGCTTTTCCCTTCGTATTTTCTTATCCACTTTCCTCTTCACTCTCTTTATAAGTAAACTGTTCTTCCAGCTGTACTAATATTTTTCCTCAGCAAATAGTAGACTAATCTATGGGAACGTCACTAGCAGTACCTTTTGTTGCTCCAGCAGTACTAACTCAGAATTCCCTTTCTCTCTGTTCCTTGTTTTTTCTTTGAATGATCTTCAGTGGAGAGGTCACTTCTTGAATAATAGGTTCAGTTTCAGTGCTTGCATTTCTCTTGAACCCTGCATCATGTTTATATTCCTTCCCTGTTTGGAACGAAACACTCTTCACAGGGACCCACGATTCCTACTACTTCTTCTTCTCCTAAAGTAGTGGAACGTGAAACCGAGGTGACAAAGAACACGGTGCCTCCTACTAATAACGGAATTATCGAAGACGTCCAACCTCCGTTTTTCCAAGATGAAACTTGTTGGTCTCAACCCTAGATAGATCTTTTAAGCCTGTGAAGGATATAGATCACTAATGTAATCAAAAGTAACTCTGTGAGAGACTCTAACAAAACAATCTATTGTTCACGCGGAAAATAAACAATAGTGCTAAAGAAGAATTACTAAAAACAATACTTTGATCCTCTATGGATCTTTTCTATTAATCGTAAAACTGTTTCTTGATTGTTCAATCGTCTATCAAGCCTAAACCGTGTGGTTTCATTTATAGATATGAAACCCTAAACTAATTCTCCTAGAATTACATTTGCATGAGTCTATCTATTACTTCTCATGTCTATCCATACTAGAACTTATCCCAGAGTCACTACGTTACTCTACCAGGACTAATAATATAACCAGCAGGAACTATATACCTGCCAGTAGGAACTTTAATACTAACAGTAGCAATTACTCTACCAGTAGGAACTACATACCTACCAGTAGGAACTAATAAATACAAATATACCTAACACCAGTGCTTCAACAACAGCTATTGATGAAATAACTTTGACTCAAACTCTTATTGAAATCAAAGCAGCTAAACCTAAATCTGTTACTACTGCTGCTACAACAACAACTACAAGACCCAAGGCTAGAGGGGTTGTAGTTCAAGAGCCAAGTGAATTCAGAACAACAACATCATCTCCACAAGCATCACAACCTTCAAAGACCAAAGACAAAGGCAAAGCAATAATGATTGAGCCTAAAGTACCTTTGAAAAAGAAAGATCAAGTTGCTCTTGATAAAGAAATGGCAAGAAATCTTGAAGCTCAGTTGTAAGCTGAACTTATAGAAGAAGAGAGGCTTGCAAGGAAAAAGGAAGAAGAAGCCAACATAGTTTTGATTTAATCATGGGAAAATACACAAGCTATGATGGAGGCTGATAGATTGTTGGCTGAGAGACACCAAACAAGAGAGCAAGAGGAGTTGACAGATGAGGAGAAGCCAAAACTATTTATGGAATTCATGGAGAAGAGAAGAAAACATTTTGCTGCATTAAGAGCACAAGAAAAGAGAAAAAAACCTCCTACCAAGACATAAAAGAGAAAGCAAATGTCTATCTATCTTAAGCATATGGGTGGATATAAACACAATCAGCTAAAGGGCAGAAGCTATGATGAAATCCAAAAGATGTTTGACAAGGAAATGAAGAGAGTAAATTCTTTTGTGGCTATGAATTCAGAGGCTTAAGAAATCAGTGGAAAGAAGGATGAAAGCAGTTCTAAAAAGGCAAAAATTGCACAAGATAGTAGTGCAAAGAAAGCAGGGGATAAACTGGAATCTGATAAGTCTAATAAGCAAAAGACTGATGAGAATGAAGAAGTTGAAGTAGATAATGAAGTTGAGCTGAAAAAGCATATGGTGACAGTCAAAGATGATGATATAGCAATTAATGTTATACCATTTGCTACCAAACCGCCAGTGATTGTTGAATACAAGCTTATTAGAGAAGGAATAATGAGACATTATTAATTGATAAGAGCTGATGGAAGTTTCAATAGATATTCTTCTATGATTAGGATGCTTTAGGGTATTGACAGAGAAGACTTGCAGACTCTCTGAAAGTTGGTCAAAACAAAGCATGGTGATACAAGGCCTGAAGATGAACATGAAAGAGTGTTGTGGGGTGATTTAAAAGTCATGTTTGAACCAGACATAAAGAGTGATGTATGGAGAAATCTACAAGGATACAAAGTGACTGTTTAGAAGTTGTTTGATTCATGTGGAGTACACTTTGTAAGGTTGGGAAATGTACATATCTTTATGTTGGTTGAGAAACAATATCCTCTTACACCAATAACAATCACAAATATGCTCAACAAGAAACTTCAAGCTGATTATTGGAATGAGATGTGCTATCAACTACTCAAGCTCATGGTAAAGCAACAAAAGGGTTAATGAAATGTTTGAATGCGTCTTCCTGATAGTTATGAGGACTTTTAATAAAGAAACTTGAAAATTCATATGATGAACATCAAGTTTAGGGGAGCATTGTTGGGACTTAAAGACTTCAAGATGATTCTTAGAGTTACTACTGCTCAGGTATATATTAGTGTTGTCAAGCATAACTTAGTACTGTTGGTGATACTAATGAAAATTATGCTAAGTAGTTAGTACTGGTAGTATAAAGTTACTACTGCTAGTTACTACTGTTAGTATAAGTTAGTACTGTTAGTATTAAGTTACTGCTGCTTGTTGAAGTTAAGACTGCTCAGAGTTGAAGACTGAAATATATGCTAAGTAGTTAGTGCTGCTAGTAGTAACGTTAAGACTGCTAGTACACAGTTACTACTGTTAGTATATATTAGTACTGCTAGTACTAATGTTACTACTGCTTATGTTTATCAGTACTGCTGGTACAAAAGTTTATGCTGCTGGATTACAACTGCTAGAAGAATTACTACTGTCAGAAGGATAAAGACGAGTAAAGAGATAAGGATTGTCTGGAGAACAAGAATACTTACGAAGATAAGTATTGAGTTATTTTTGTAAAAGATATGTATAATGTATTTGTTTAAGAGATTACGTTTTCTTTTAGAAAAGATCATGATATCTTAGGAAAGTATTGTAAGCCTTGTAGGACTCCTTGGTCTATAAAAGGAGGCTCTAGGGGCATTAGTTGATATACAAGTTTTCATAGTTGTGAAGTCGATTAAAAAGCTTCAAGGTTGTAAACCCTAGTACTAGTGAAGAGTACTCGTATTATTGATCTAATAATATTGGAGCGTTTGGTTATATCTTTGTTCATTCACAATTACTGTTTTATTCATAATACTTCTAGATATTAAGGTGTAGATTCCGCATACACTTTAGTATACATACAAAGTTTCTACAACAAGTTATTTTGGATTTATCCAAGGTAATTTAACCTTAGACAAGCTAAGGAATCGATCAAGGATTGGGATCAACAAGTGGTATCAGAGCTTTTGCTTTGAGAAACTTTGATCTAGAAGTCATGGAATTTGAATCTGCACATAGTAATACTACTGCTAAGCTACCCATACTCAAACTAGGTGAGTATGAGATGTGGGTGATAAGAATCAAGCAGTACTTCCAGGTACAAGACTATGCTCTATGGGAGGTCATAGAGAATGGTAACTCATGGGTATCTATACCACAAACAGCACAAGAGAATGGTACTTCAGTTACAAAGATGTCAGTACCTGTAACTGCTAGATTCTAAGAAACAAGACAAGATGTTCTATCCTAGATTCACGAAGATCATCATTCATCACTTCCTCGAAAAAGATAAGTCCATCTCAATGAGAAACAAAACGTTCATGCACACTGCTCGTGATGATAGCTTACTGTGTACCATGAGATTCATCTCTAGACATGCAGACACTCAAGTATATGGTGCAATCATTCCTAAAGCAATGACGAATCAAGCCCTGCTGGACTCTGTTGCTTACAAGACTTATTATGCAATTGCTTCAGGAGCTAAACCTCCAAAGTCAAGGAAAAGTCAAAAGAAATCAGATTCAGCCATTTCATCTGAGAAATCTCCTTCCAATAAGAAGTATGCTAAAACTAAGAAAGTTGTTGCTGCCGAACCTAAACCGACTAAGAAGAAGACACCAGGTAAGGCTGACAGAGGCAAGGGTTTGAATGTTCTATTGGAAGTAGCACTATCTGAAGCTGATCAGCTCAAAAAGGCTACTAAATGAAGCAAGAAAGACTTTCATATCTCACAAGCAAGTGGCTCGGGTGATAGAACTGATTTTGAATCAGGGGTTCCTGATGAGCAACATCGCAAGACTTCTAATACAGATGAAGGAACTGGTACTAAACCAGGGGTTCTCGATGTACTCAAATACTATTCTAAAGGTGAAAAAGAGTCTTGGGGTGACAGTGGAGAAGAAGATGATGACACAAATGATGATGAAGAAGAGACTGATAGTGATAGAACTAAGTCAAACAGAATCAAGATTCCAGTTCTCAATCAGTCTACCACGAAATATTATGAAGAAGAAGAAGAAGAAAAATTTGATAATGAAGAGAAGATGGATGAAGAAGATGATGAGGTCACTAAGGAGCTGTATAAAGACGTGAATGTGAATTCAGGAAATGAAGATATTGATATGACCGATGCTGATCAAGGTAGCTGAGGCCAACAAAATGTTTCTCAAGAGTCAGGGTTTGAGCAAGTAAAGGAAGTTTAAATTACCATTACCACTTATATCAATTAGCAACCACAAGTTTAACACTACTCACTACGCATGACACATATCAAATAGACTAACATTTTTATAAATAACCTAATTAAATCTACACTAATTAATTGAAAATATGATACGAAAATGTAACAAATTGAAGAGCACTAATAAAACGATAACCACCTGATCTTTAAACTTTATAAACAAATAAAAAAGTTTTTATCACTTTTAAGCTTCTACATTCACTTATTAGTCAAATAAAAGTTGTCAATCTTTATCTACTAATTACTTTAGTAAAACTATTAACGATTTAAAAACTTTATCTATTTATTCAAACTATAAACTTTTAAGCTCCGCTCCTTAGAATGTAGAAGGTTGATATAAGAAATAAGAAATGAAAAGTTAAGGACCTAAAACAAGCAAATATGATGGAAAACTTTTAAGAAAAATAAGCTAATTTTGAAAATCTAATTATTGTAAAATAAATAAATTGATTAAATCTATATTATTATAAAAAACTACATTTTTGAAATAAATAAACTAGATTATGCTAAAAATGATAGCAAGGCTTTTTCGAAGAACGAAAAAGAATAAAAGCTTATAAAAAAAGCCACTTCTTAAATAAGCTACATATAACCTTTGAAATAAGCCACCTGCATTAACAAGCTTAAGAAAAATAGTAATAGTTAGAACTTTATGACTAAATAAGCTAAATCTATTTCGTGTCCAGACTAAGCAGATCATCAACTCTTTCTTTTTAGTTGAGATCAATAGGTGATATCATGAGACTTAATGAAATAATCGAGTAGGAGACTCATGACACCCTTTTTTTAGCATTCGATCGAGCTTTAATAAAACAATAAGCAGTTTCTGAAAAAGAGTATAAGACAAGAAAGAAGGATAAAAGTTGAGGATATGTAAAAGATATCTTTAGAATTGATTCTAAACGACAATAAGCTAAAAAGAAATGAAAACTTTAGATCTAAAATCTACCCGAAAACTAGATGTGCAATCAAGTAGAACTGTGAATGGGTTATGTAAGAGATTTAGATCTAAAGTAAATTAAGCTAGAATAAAAAGAAACAAACTTAATGCTAGAAAATTAGCTAAAAATATAAGATCTTTTATTTTAGATCTAATCCACCCGAACTAAGGTGTTCAATAAAGTGAAACTCAGATGTTAAATAAATAAAATAAACTAATTAAAATAAAAAAAATAAAAATTAATAAAAAAAAAAAAAAATAAAAAAAAATAATGAAAAAAAAAAAAAAAAAAAAAATAAATTAAATAAGAAAAAAAATAAAAAAAAATTAATAAGACAAAAATATTCATCAATATATTAACAAAACATAAATACCAAAAAAAAAAAAAACCCCCCCACCCCCCCCCCCCAAATGAAAAAAAAAAAAATCAAATAAAATACTAAAAATAAAAAAAATACAAATTGATAACAAAAAAAAAAAAAAAAAAACCAAAAAAAAAAAAAGAAGAAGATTACCTTTCTCTATCGACGTATGATTAAGGATTAGATCTATACAAAGAAAAAAAAGATTGAATAAAAATAAGCAATCAAAAAATAAGCTAAAATATGCTCACTCGAAAAGCTCTAAATCGAAAATAATATAAAATAAGCTAGTCTAAATAAGCTATGGAAGTAGTTATTTAGAATATAAACTTTAAGAGATGGGATCCAAAAATAAGCTATAAGCATAGCTTATTTGGAAATAAGCAAAAGAACAAGAAGAGTGAAGAAGAATAAGCATTAAAACAGAAAATAAGTAGTAAGAACTAATAAGCATTTTATAAAAACAAACCTTAAACATCTTCATTAATAAGCTCAAAATCTTCATTACAATAAGCTGAATAAGCTATAAAAGCTTTTACAATAAGCTAAAAATTATACTACACTACTCCTAAATCTACACCTACTACTATAAAAAAAATAAACTTAAAAACTAACTCCTAACTCCTCCAAATGAAGTTGCTCTGCGTTCTGGTTTTATTTATCAGCCCAATTTGGTGGGGGCAAGCATTTACGTCCTTCAGCCATTCTGACGAGTTTCTTTAGTGTAAAAGTGGCGGGTATTTTCATCATTTCGTCCCAACTACTATCATACAGCGTACCTCGTACGCCAGCTGGATCCACCAATGAGAGCATGCCATGTAGCCTTCTAGAAACCTCGTACCTGTAATCCTATGAATAGTACCTCGTATTTCAATGATTAGCTTGCCACGTGTCACCACTTGAGTAGTGCCACGTGGCCTGCCAGCCGTCACCGGAGCCACCACCGGACCACCGCCGGACCACCGGTCAACCACCGGTCAACGGTGGTTGACCGCCAGTCAACTGCTGGGTCTGACGGGTAATGGGCCGGGTCTGGATCGGGTCATGGCCGGGTCTGATTGGGTCTGGGCCTGGTCGGATCGGGTCTGGATCGGGTCGGGTCTGGGTCCGCCACGTGGTGCCACGTGGCAGCTGACATGGCGTGGAGGGGATTATAACCCTCCTGCGTTTTGAACCCAAGACCCTTATGATAGAGTCTTAAGCTACCACAAGAAACCGACGCTGCTATCAATGGTATATCATTAATATTATACAAAAATTAATATATAACCTTTTATTGGCCAGGTTCAATTATACTAGTATTAAAGGTTCAAACAGGGACGAAAAAGGTTCAAAATAAAAAGGTTCAAATATGAAAGGTCGGTACCGTTGGACTCGTAATTTCATGCTCTTTCCAATGGTGATTTGGTGATGAGGAAATTTAATGACTTCGTTTTGACCTCGTATAAACGTGAAAACGTGTCGAAAGTCACCCCGGGAAAAATTACCCGTTTTTGCTTGTTTTATCATTTGTACATGTAAAGACATAAAACAAAATACTAAATTATTTGTCAACATATTTATCCATATTTTAGTGTTTTTAGTCCGTTTTATTAGCATTTTTCGGGGTACAAATGATGTATGTTTTAGCACATATCAAAATTCCCCCACACTAAGCCATTGCTGGTCCCACACGCAATGTAATAAAACACGCCCGAAAATAAATAATTAAATCCCTTTTAAATTATGATCCCTATCACAATCAAAAAGAACAGAAAGGTCATTTAAGAAGGTTAAAATCATTTATTTCGATAAGCGCCCCGTTTTAAACCCTTATTTCAATAAAAGATAAAAAACTAAGATAAGACTTAAATAACATTTAAAAAAACTTTAAGTACGGGGAGTTCGTCATCCTTGGATTTTCATACAATCCCCAAACAAGCCTTTAAAACGGACTAATCACAGTTAAATATAAGATTAGATTGCTAACAATACTCATGAAATGTAATTGTGTATGTATAAACTTTAAAACTTTTCGCTCCCATTATTATAATTTCCTCTAAGGATTTTTTTTATTTTTGGGTGACCAAATAAATTATGTCCTTATTTAAATAAAATAATCTCGGTTTTGACCATCATTAGTTTGAATCCTTTTATTAAGAGACTAATATGGTGAAAATTAGGTCCACATTAAGGTTTAATTTCGCTATGATTTAGGGGTTATCATTGTTATTTCTTCCGCCCAACAACTCAAAACTACGAGTCCAGAGACGGAGAGGCTTTATTTATAGATAACCCAGAGTCGAAATTGTGGCTGTATACTTTTATTATTGCAACATATTAAACTCGGTCCCTTTAGAAGGCTGCAACACATGGTTATGAGTCTGCAAATGCAGCAAACATATTTTGACCTCGGTAATGTCCTCGACCTTTTAGAGGACTGCAATCGGTTTGTGTGCCGTGGCAAGAAAGATGCAGCATACTCTTTATCAGTCTGGATTATTACTATGTGCTGTTTATAGTAGACTTGCAACATCAGTTGTGAGCCGGCCAATGCACGGTAAAATTTTATCTGCCCTCGTTTTATTATTATTACCTCCACCCTTTTTTAACGGACTGTACAAATCGGTTATGCGAGCCGACCTATGATCCAGAAGTCTTATTTTCGGAGGCTTCGGTTTATGAAATAAACTTATTATTATTAGACAAATTTCAAGCTTGTGTTCTTTTGAACAAACGCCACATTCGGTATAGCGGAGCTGACCATGGTCTAGGAGATCTATTTCCCACACACTTAGACAAAACCTCGATTGTGTACCTTACTTTCACAGAAGAAATTCTCTACGAAGTGATTTAAACTATAAGTAATCGCAAAAAACACCTAAGCAAACTTTATTTTATTTAACAATTATTTATAACGATTTATTTAAGTGTGGGAAGGATGCATAAAAGCCACACTATTATACTCCTCATGAGCTCCTAAAGATATCCAACTAATCCACGCTTAGCATCTAACTTATATCAAACTCTATCATTTTTTGTTCTTTGCAAAATTTTAAAGTTAAGCAAACGCTTAGTCTCGAAAGCTAAGGAGAAAGCTAGAGTTTAAAACTCGATCAAGTCAAAAGCTACCAAGTTTCTTACGGGCATATTATTAACTATTTTATTATTTTTATCATCTTTTTTTTTATAATATTTATATTTGTAATGATAACACAAATTAAATAAAATTTAAAATTTTTGTTCAAAAGCGGGGTTGCGTGGGAACACAAATAGGCACAGGTATGATCACATTTCGATAGAAATAAGCCCCCACTTAGAATGGATACATCAGCCTCACATTGACTCAAAAATGTCGAGGTGTACCCACAACTTAGGAATGAAAAAGGCGAAATGCAAAATAATTTCAAGTGTGAATGGGAGAAAACACTATTATTATAATGATCTGGATTTGTAGGATTCCAAAATTAGCAAAAAAGAGTCGAAGACCGGATGATTTGGAGGATTGAAAATCAAGCACGGGTCATTCATGATCTTGAGGATCCTGCAAGCAAAAACAATAACACAAACCAAAGAAAGAAGCACGCCCCCACACTTTAGGTTATAAAATACTACACGTATTTATTAGAATAATAGGGAAGAGATAATAAAAAGACACGGGTTCTCCCGAGGAAGAAGGCTTGTTTTTATGCGAGTCTCTAGCTTGTACTATACCCCAAATTCTTTGTCTTAGGGCAGTAAGGAAACATAAGAAATAGAAAAATCCATTATCGGATTTTTCACTATGGCCACTGGCTTAAGAGAAGAAAAATAAAAAGTGGAAATGCCAGGGTCAAAAATTATGTCTTCATTCCCGAAAGAGAAAAGACAATAAGA
Organism: Tanacetum coccineum; assembly: GCA_026074375.1. Taxonomy (NCBI): domain Eukaryota; kingdom Viridiplantae; phylum Streptophyta; class Magnoliopsida; order Asterales; family Asteraceae; genus Tanacetum; species Tanacetum coccineum. The sequence continues at coordinate 9,796 of BQNB010088419.1, read as the reverse complement.
AATCACCGGATAAGTGAAATAAGGAAGGAAGGTTCGGATAATGAGGTCTGAATCTATCAAAAGGGTGGGATGGGTGGGTAACACATTAGGCACATGAACACGAGGTTCTCCCATAACAACGTTGGTCAACTCACCCTGATCGGGCTCAATCTCAAAATGAAACGAATCATACTCGGGAAGAGAGTTATTAGCATGAGTAGTTGTATTGCCACTATTCGTCTCTTCCGTATGATCGCTAAAAGACTCGAATTCGGGTAAAGAATTATCCGAATAAGAGAGAGAAGTATCGGACTTCTCAAAGAAAGAGTTACTATCGGGGATAGGAAATGGAGAAGTAGACTTGAGCACACAATTAGGAGTGGAGTTATCATTCAAAGATTCGATATTAGCAATAAGACGATTGATGTTCAATAATTTCTCTTGAAGAATAACGTCTTGGATTTAAAGAATATTTTCTAAGTCAAACTCTTCCTTCTCTTGATTAACATCATTCACCTCCTCTAAGCTAACGATCTCCAAATCGAGAGGTGATGCTTCAATGTACTCGATGTCCTCAAAATCATCGTCAACACTTGAAGTATCATCATCGTTAGAATTGACGAAAATCTCAGAGTGATCTTTGAAAGCTTTAAGAGGGGTAGGGTTATCATAAAGAGGCACATCACACACACCGTCGAAAATACCCTCACACTCACTTAGGATCGGGATAAGCTCCACAACACTAGACTTTATTACTTCGTCCGATTCTATTACCGGAATAGTGTCAAGATGCTCATCCTCCATTATGAGAGAGTCAACGGGCTCCTCGGTAGGAATACGGGTTGTGATTGTATTTGAATAGTCATCTTCCTCATCATAGCAATTAGGATATTTCCAATATAGAACTCTTTAGCAGCTTGTTGATTCTTTTCGCAATTCGCCTTTCTTCATTCCTTCTTTTGCATATTTGACCAACCATATCACATGATGGATGTTCATTTGCTCCATACGCTTGTTTTTCGAGAATCGAAAGGTCATTTTGAACATTAAAGATTCAGAAATGAATGGACGGTTATTGTGCGGGTATTGAGTTACGGTCAAAGCCGGAAAGAATTAGAATCATCGTAAGAAAATTTGATTCATTGATTAATATTCTCAGTTTATCGGTTAGTGGACATTGAAAAGTTCTGGGAGGACCCCTACATTCTTCACAACAAGGATATTTGTTATTGGAAAAACTTGAGTTGAAGTTTGTGGAAAATAATCAAAGTTTTGATTGAAACACGGGTCCTGATTGTAGACAAACGGGACTTGAGGTGGACAATCGTAACCGTAATGAGAATCGTTCCCACATAACTTGTTAGGAATTAAACTCAGTGCACTTAGTACTGCTAAGTCAAAAGTTAGTACTGCTCACAAGTTACAACTGCCAGTATTAACCAGTTAGTACTGCTAGAGTAAGTTAGTACTGCCAGTACTAACTTAATACTGTTTGAAAAGGACTTACTTAAGACTGTTGAAGGACTTAAGACTGTTGGTTCTAGATTACTGATGCTGCTGTGAAATATTTATTGCTGTTAGAAATACAAGTTATGCTGTTAGGCATAACTTAATCTAATTGAATAAAGTTAATGTTGATTTAGTCAAAAAGAATGACTTGAAGTTAATGATGATTGAAAAGATTAATGCTGATTGAGAATTTGACTAAATACTTAGGAAAGTATTAAATACTTAGTCATTATATTTAATATATTTGACTAAATATTTAGGAAAGTGTTGTAAGCTTATTGGACTCCTTGGTGTATAAAAAGGTGATCTAGGGCATCTAGTTTATTATCTACATATAGCTAATAAACCATATTCTTCACAAAATACACAGACACAGATCCACGAGATTAAAAGTATTTGTAAGCTTCAAGTTGTAACATTAGTACTACATAGAGGTACTCATATTTTTATCTTTAATAATATTGAAGCATGTTGTTACATCTTTTTATTGATTCTTATCTATGTTTCATTGATATATCTTCATATGATATTAAAGATTGTTTCCGCATACTCTTTGGATACTACAACACCAGGGTTTCGTTATTGTTATTTTGGATTTATCCAAGGTAACATACTCTTTACAAGGTAAGGAATCGATCTAGGATTAAGATCAACAAGTGGTATCAGTGCTTGTGTTCTGAAACTTTGATCTAGAAGAAACTAACAAGAATAATCATTTACTCACAAGGAAGTTTGGCTCCTATGACTTCTTCAGACCTGATGGGAAATACTTATTCTAATACTATCTGAAATAACATTGAAACTCTTAGAAACAATATTGATGATCTGTTTCTTAATACAACTTCTATACTAAGTTTGAGTCTGCTAATTATAAATAGAGGACTATGATCAATGTTGACAGCATAACTTCGTAATATAGGATAGAATTGAGGGTTCTTTTTAGTGAAGGTAGTATTGTCCTTTAAAAGAGATGTAGAATTCAAACAATATGAAATTAATAATCTTAAAGCAGAGTTTGAAAAACTTAAGCAAGAAAAGGATGCCATTGATTTTAAAATTGAGAAATTTGATAAGGCCTCAAATGACTTAGATCAGTTGTTAGGAAGTCAAATAACTGATAAGAGTAAACAGGGTTTTGGATATAGTGCAGTTCCTCCACCTTACCCTTTAATCTATAATCGAACATATTAAAGTTGATCTATCTTTTTTCTGGTCTTGAGGAAGTTTCATCAACCTGAATTTGAAGTCTATGGATTAAGGGCCAATAAAAGTGTTTGTGAAAATTCTTTAAATGAAACTAAGAAAAATTCTGATGCTCCTTTGATTGAAGAATGGGTTTCTGATAATGAGGATGAAGTTGAGTCTCTTGTTGTGGTAGAAAAGAAAACTGTTGTTCCTACTATTCCTAAAGTTGATGTTGTTAGACCAAAACAACAAGAAAAACTTTGATGTTGGCTCAAGCAGGATTTCCATCTTCACTGTGAATACTTATGTATCAGTCGGATGTTCTGGCAAAATCACAAGGATAATGCGTAGGACTCTTAATATATATTTCTTGTTTTTCACATTATGTGAATTAGCAAGCATAATTTTGACAAGTGTCCTAATGAGATTTATGGATGATCTCTTTTGGCTCTAGACTCAATAGTGCACTTTGGTTTTAGTAATCGGAGGCTGGAGCAGACTGCCTCCTTTTCAATACCAACTAACTCGGAGTGATAAAGTTGATAGAAATGCGTGTAATCTCCGTGAGAAATGAAACATAAATCTTTTGAGAGATTCTGAGTGGCTAGGGAGGTTGTACATTGCATCACTGGGTCCATGATGTTAGTCTTCAATGTCAGGAATCATCTTTGTGATTCTTGACAGCAGATGTATTGACCCGGTTTCTGCCTAAGTGTAAGGAGGGCTTCTTTCTTTTCACCCTTTATCTTAACTTTTCTTTTTAATTCTTCAACCCCTTTAGTGCTTACCGAGACTTCATAACTAGTACCTTGTTAGGTTTGTTCCAGTATTAGCTCCATCTCAATCGGCACTTTTCCCTTATTCTCACTTTTACTCCTTTTTTTCCTACCTAAGGACTACTACACTATCTAGTGGAATATCCCTGGGTAGATCTCTCCGGTTCTGGCTGGATCATAGGAATGAATACCTAAACTTAACCACCTTATAACTCTAATATAGTAATTTAAATGGTCGGTCTTTGGTACTTCCATATTTCTGCCAACACGTAACCATTTGCTCCCCCTTTATATGTGCATCGATTAATCGAAAGAGTTTAGCACATATATGGGATAGCGTACACTTGAGATCTTAAAAATCACATTATTAGCCATATATTTTAATCACATTTTCTCCCCTTATCAAAAATGTCAAATCTCTTGATATTTTGGATATCAATTGATTCAAATATTTCATGGTTTCGGGGAAAAAATGTCCAATTATTAACAAGCCGATTATGGAACATTTTAATGCTCCCCTCAAATAATGAGGGTATTATATGGTGTTTGAGTATGTTAATTTGAAAAATTTTGAAATCACTAAGAAATTCTTTAAAATTCTTACTCAAACACTATATATGCCTATTTTTTAAGTCTACACTACATATATACATATTCACAAGTTTATAAGATATACGAAATGACCTTATGATAATGAACACAATATAACTAAGTCATATTGTTCGTTGAAGTAGCCAGAGGTCAGTTCTGTAGTGTCTTCCACCAACAAACTTTTGAGGCTGGCGCGAGCGAGCTGAGCGCTTCTTTATCTTTCAGCTTGCTTTTCAATCGCCTTGTCAATGATATTAGCTCTTTTCTTTGTGGTGCACAATGTACTCCATCTCCTCTTTGGCAGGTACTCCTTTTGGATATTCTTTGTGATGTCATCCAGCGAAGTTTGAATCCCAGTTAATGTCCTATCACTAAACTTATAGAGTTCTTTTGATCGCATTAACCTGTTTCTCCCATTGTTGTCGACATGAATGAATCCTTAAGAGTCTTGATATGGAGTGTATGGGTCCCTTTTTCTGATACCGAGTTTGGTAGTTTCTGGCTTGGTGACGTTGATCTTCTTTTGGTAACTTTTGACTCCGAGGTGAAGATCTTTGACTCGCTTCTGATAACCAAAAGCTTGATTGTGAACATACATAATGCTATTTGCGTAAGTCCCGAAAACATCATTACCCAGAAGATTTGTGAGCCGGTGTCTCTCTCTCTCCAACAAGAGTATCATGTCCTCGATGTCATTGTTACGAAGACGTGGAAAGTCACCTTCCTTGAATCTGTAAAGGTCGTTATCGGCTCTTCTTACTATAATCTCTTTCAGATACCCATACCCATGTTTCCTCATTACCTCGACCTGAGTTACCGCCAGAATACGTTTCGTACAATATACATCATGTCTTGATTCCAGGCCCCGTGCATATCCATAGAAGGGTCTTTATCACTTGTTCTCTCCAATTTGAGATACCCCAAAACGCATTTTTATCAAAGCAAACTTTAACAGAACCCATAATAAATGGAACCAAGTCCTTCAAATGCCTTACAAGATCATATAAATCAGCCTTTGTCTTTGTAAATAGAAGTCGTGTAGTCATATAGCGCGCGCGCGCCGCGAGAGCCGAAGCGCAGAAACTTGAGATCATTGTTGAAGAAGTAGTCAACAGGTACTTTTTGACAATTTCCACTCATGACTAAAGGAAGGGGATTGGTAAGATCAAATGGATAGTCACTTCCTTCTGGATTTTCCCAATCAAGTTTCTCCGATAGAGCCTTGAAACATTCTTCAAAGTCATATTCTAATTCATCATAATTGGAACGTCTTTAGTGTGTCTTACATATTCTCTCCATCCATCTCTCTCTCTAACTCTCTCTAGTTTATATTGTGTGAAATATTGGGATCCTACACATACCATACTGCAATGCCTTAGTGCTAAGACTACATCATGGAATGAATTTAGTAGCACTATGGCATCTGCTATCATATGTCTTGCCACAAACCAAAAATTCAACCTTTCAAAGTATATTTTTGACAATATGGTGAAGAACTTGGATTGTGGGGTAAAAATTCTCATGTACCTAAGATTTTTGCATGTCTTCCTGGACAAACAAGTAAAGGGAATGTCCAAGCACAAAGGGGTTTATGTTACACCTTCCCACACCAAGAAGGTGTTTGCTAACATGAAGAGACCATGCAAGGTTTTTCTAGAAGAGTTACACCACTATTCTCCACAATGATGGTTCAAGCTACAGAAGACATGGGTGCAGATTCAGCTACTACTGATTCCCATTCCACACCCATTATCACTCAACCATCATCCTCAAAACCTCAAAAGAAAAAATCAAGAAAGAAATAAAGGAAGGACAGTGCTCCTACAGAGCCTACTACTGAAGAGACTACTCATGAGGAACATGTCTCTACCCCTTCCTATGATCCACCTCCAAGTGGTGAGGATAGAATGCAACTTGCTGAATTGATGAGTTTGTGTACCAACTTACAGAAGAAGGTCCTTGATTTGGAGAAAGCCAAGACTGCTCAAGCAAATGGGATTACTAGTTTAAAGAAGAGAGTCAAGCAGTTGGAAAAGAGAAGGAAGTTGATAAACGTCAAACGCGTGTCGTAGTAATATATAGTATATCCTGTCAGATAAGACAATTACTTTAGGAAAAATAATAGTCTATCTTCCGAGTGTCGTTTCCACGGCGAGAGATGAATTGAAATTCATGAGAATGATTCGTTTGGTGCTTGAATGTCAAATATTTTGGTTTTGGTTTTAAAACTATTTTTATACTAAAAATTAAACTAATATTAATTCTAAGATTAAAAACTAAAAGATTATACTAAAATTGATATAAATGACAAATATGCTTGCTAAGTGACGTGAAATGTTCCTTAAGTGCGGGCTTAGGTTTAACGAATAAAAATCCTTAGAAAACAAGTTGCAAGAAATTAAATGACAAGTAAAGTAAAATGCTTTTTAAAATAAATGACAAGTATTTAAATTGCATTAAAAGTAAATGACGGTATGTAAATTGACTATTAATTTTTTTTAAACCTTTTTTTTAAAATCGCACTAAAATTCCAAATCACTAATCACTTGGCAAACACAAGTTAAACTACTCACTACACATGGTAAATAAAGAATAAGCAAACCTTTTATAAAATAAATAATTAAATCTACACTAATTAATTGAAAAATGATAGAAAATGAAACCAAATTGAAGAGCCGCAAATAAACGATAACCACCCGATTTATTTAGCTAAAACAAATAATCAAATTCGGTCTAGCTAAATAAATCCTTAAGCTCCTCGCCTCGTGAGTTGACCGGTACCAAAAACTCAAAAACATAAATAAACTGTTAATATAAAAACAGTTAAACATAAATTTCATATACGAATTCCTATATCTGATTTAACAGTAAAGACCCAACAAGGCCCATACTAATTTTATAATTTGGGCTTGAACTTACATACTGAGTTCAGTATAGTGAAGCTGATACATCAAAAGTTAACCATAACAAGAACACAAAATGAAATTTTAATCTAG